>DWJN01003361.1:0-13734 GCA_018248895.1 Carystus phorcus | reverse complement strand
TAACCCACTATAACAATTTTTATGGTTATAAAAATAGTTCTTAAATAAAAATTTATATGGCAAAACAACGTTTGCTGATTCATCTAGTAACCAATAAGTGAAGCGCTCATAGCCCGGCGGCTCGCGTCGTTCCTAAGCGATTGACAGAGTTAAGGAACTACAGACGTGTTTTATACCTGGATAGGTGACCGCTTGTGGAAAAACTTGTTGGGCATATCCGTGCTTCGGAGGGCACGTTAAGCCAACGACCATAATAATATTATTACACCATTTATATGACATAAAAAAGAAACTCATGAACACATTTCGAATTACACGCGTAAATCAATAAAATGTTTCTTTTAAACCTAAATAACCCTTGCTTAATTAATAGGAATAAAATTAATTGCTTGACGTCAAGCATTAACTTATACAAATAAAAAAAAAAAGCATTTTTCAAGGTATCGTGATTTTTATCACTAACCATTTTGTTTTCAATCAATTCAAAGACAATTTGCGTAATTATCTATCCGTATGTACGCCTTAGCTTTTTAGGGCTAAAACAAAGGCACACCACTTTAATTCGAAGTTATGTGTAAAAGGCGATTTCTTAATAAACTATGTATAATTTTCACTTTACGCTTTAATTATAACCATTCAATAAATATTTATTGTTAAAAACATAATTCTCCAACTATAAAGTCGTTACTAATATCACCGAGCGGAACAATAGCAAACAAACCGATGTGGGCAAAAATACACGCGGGGATCATTTAAATTTTTTAGCAAATTGCCTTTGTTTTATGAATCGTTCCGCTTAATGAGCCACGTAAGGAATGTTGCGATACACTCGTTGCCACGGCACGCCGCCTCGTTAATCAGCAGTATGTGGAATAGGCGTAATGATACGTAGTGGAAAAATAAGTAGTAATGCCTGGCGTTGTGGCTTTTCACTTTGAAAATCTAAACCGATCGAGTGTGAATCTGCATATTAATACGTGAAGCAAAAACTTTGGACCCCTTTTTACGAAAATTGCGCGGACGGAAGAGTATGAAATTTGGCCCAATTATAGTTTATATGTAGGAGAAGTGCAGAACGCTAATATTTTTTTTATAATATGCAGTAGAAGCATATGAAATTAACAAAAATAAAAATTGTTTACGTTTATATTGTCAATGTGAAGTAATGCTTTGACACATGTATTACGGACGAATATCGACCGCTGAGAAGTCTCTAGTAGATATTATTGTAACATATAGGGGTAACATTCAAAATAATATCATTATGTAAATAGTAGCAGTTATTTTTTACAAACAATGTTACTCTACGCTTATTAAAATATTGAAAATTGCATACAAGACGGTTGAGACTTGTCTGAGATTCGTTGCAACAAATAGATATGATGTCTACTACGTTATTGAAAACGTTTAATATTTGTTTATATATTTTCATATTTAATAACTTCGATCTTTTACGATTTATTTATAGTATAGAAAGACATATTGTACATCGTAATTATTGAAGTATTTTTTAAACCAAAAATATAATAAACTTAATAACTTAAACAAAATCTTTATAGCAAAACTTGGTCCTTCATTCAGGAGTTTAGTAGGGTTTGGATTCCTTTATAAGGTATCCTTTCACACTGTCAGTATTATCGTAATAACAGTTATATTTAGTAAGGAAAATTAATATCCAAATAATAATAGACCACGTGTTTATTAGTCCATAAATCACTTAATTTTTTACCCGATAGTTCAATACTATATTCTTCGATCGTACAATCAATAACAAAAGTGTTTTATTTGTATGTTGTTTTCGAAACGAGTAAACGAGAAACGAAACGAATATAGAATCAATTCTATGTAAACAAGCGTCGGAACTCACGATATTATTTTTAACTGTTGGGTTCCGATGAATTAGCGGAAATATCATATTCTACTTTAGATTTTTGATAGAATATGCAGCATATTTTATAGTACTACTGAGAAACTAATATAAATAAATGGACAAAACTATGTCTATACAGATTTTTATTTATTTAGTATAAGTTAATGCTTGACGTCAATCCCACGTGATGGTAAGTGGTGAAGAAGTCCAAAATGGTGGGCATATTAACTTAGTAAAAGCCTAATATAAGATCATATTATACAATAATATTTTAAAGATGTTGTATACATTTTAATGTCTGTCAGAGAACAGCTGAGAGAAGACCTTAACACCTGAACCGCAGTTTCAAGCTAATTCGAGAGTCAGAGACTTCATACAATTTTTACGTACCAAATATGTCAATGAAATACTGTCGTTTATTTGTTTTGTTTGTTATTATACTGGCTTAAACGTTACCGGCAACTAAATGGCAGGTAAAATACAACCTGACCTAATGAACTCAGAAGCATTAAATGTATAAATGTATGTATTTGACGACCCGCGTGGCGTAATGGTTACCACGCCGGACCGCCGTTTGAAGGGTCCCAGATTCGATTCGATTCTATAGTAAACGACTCTTGTGTAATGGAATAGAACTAAAATTCTGCACGTGCACTAAAGTTTTCACCAACTTAATATTTAAATTTAATTAAACATTTGACATCCCTGCGCGATTCCACTCTGGCATGTAATGGCGCAATCGCGTGGATTTCGCACAACCATAAAGACACTCCAATCTGAAACTTCTTAATTAGCCTTTATTACTCTTCTTTGTTATTAATTAATGCACATGCAAGAGCTACCTGTGATATTTTATTCTCTAAGGTTTTAACACTGAAACCAAATGTAATTTATTCTAAGTTGGTCGTTACAAACTTTTCGAGAGCCAAACTACGCTATCCTTTCAAAAAATCCCTATGGTGAGTATTAGAAGAAGTGGCATGATACTCGCAAGGAGTATTTTCCTACTCACAGTCACAGGAAACATTTAAACTACTAAATGTTTCTTAGACACATAGGCACTAGCCTAAATACTGTTGCTTATGGCTATATATCGAAGCCATGTTTAAATAGTATTTATTGATTTTAAATTAACAATAACAAATGATAACCATTCGATGTAAAAACTGAAATTACAATAATACACATGACCTCGTGAATTGGAAATAAACTTGTATAACGGGCTATTTATGCAGATATTCCCGGATATCTAAAACTAGTGTAAAAGTTTATTGAGAAAATATTACGACAAATGTTTGTTTAAAATTTGCAAGGAGAAGAAGACAAAATAGTTCAATACATTTTTCTCTTCAATCAATCATTTCATTCATTCATTCACCCATTCATTCATTGATCAATCGCTTCATTTACTTTGGTTGATATTAAAAAATATATCAATATACACATGATATTTAACACGTAATCACAAATTATTATTGTGTTCTAAAGTAAGTTATCGAAGGCCATGTTATAGTATGTGTATCCAAATGCCGTATTATTCTTAAAGCCTAAAACCAATTTTACTTTGCGGCTTAACAAAGCATCTTAACGTACAATACAATTCTGCAATCCTCTAGGTTCCCCAAAGCGATATCGACTCAAATTTAAATTTTTCAGCAGACGAGCTGATCTATACCGACAAGCTTAAGCCGATTGGGATATTGACTTACGTAATACAAGAGATTCGATTCACTTGGGTTTTCTCCAAAAGAAATTGTAATATTTTTGGCAGGAAAGAGGTTGTGCGAAATACATCATTTTCCTGTTACATAATTCAATACGATGCTACGTATAGTTATTCTGATATCCGAATTCGTAATTCACACTAAGTGTCTATCAAATAATGATAATTCATATTTCCTCGATCAGAAAATAATATTTTCTAGACAATGACATAATGTTTAGTAGACATGCACTCAAACAAATTAATCTATAATATTACAAGTACAGAAAACCCCTTTATATGTTTATGATTCATCAAGCAATAATAATAGTATGAAATTTTGCCGTAAAATTTTATGAGAAACGAAAACGTATACATATACAATTTGATGAATACTTTTTGAAACAAATGTTCTTTACTTTCTTTCACATAGCCTGATAGTTTTTATTAGACTTGTCAATGTATACACTTCTACGCTTGACTGTACATAAGAACAATGAATACGCAAATTTTGTAGGAACAGTGAGGTGCATAATAGAGTTGTTCTAACTTCATTACGTTAGGAGGGCGCATGGTCTACAAGTGACGCGTTGACACACGTGACTTGAATGTTTTAGTATACAATGTTTAGTTCCTTGAACAATATAGAAGGAACTGATTTAATTACCTTATCAATTTTTTCACGGTATTCATCTTAATATATATAAAGTACGTGTCATGGTGTTTGTCTGCTATTGACTCTTAAACTACTGAACCGATTTTAATCAAATTTTGTACACCGTGTTCAATTTGATCCAACTTAAAAGATAGGATAGCTAACATCTCAATTATAGTCGCAATATTATTTAATTGCAAATTATTTTTTTAATATGTTACAAAGAACTAGTTCCATAAAATTGTAACAGATGGCGGTATAAGGTAATTAGTTAGCTAAATTGAGTATGTAATCCTTAGCCACAGCAACGTGTGGCCGAGTCTGCTAGGTTATATATGTTGCAGAATATCGTTTGCTGTATCAACTAGTTATAATATAATTTAGTCATTTTTTTTATTATTCAGAAGATAAGAATAAATAACTTTTATGTTGATACACCAATTGCCACGGATTGGGGCCAGATCTTTCACCGCCAGAACCGACAGAAAAGACAGTTCTGACGGAGAAGGTTGCGTAGAAACCTGTGGTCTTCAGCGAAGCCGTATTGGTAAAGAAGACCGCCGAGCGAGATCGGGAGAGGGCCAATTCAAATCAGAGACGACGACGACGGGTCCTGATAGGGACGCAATAAAAATAAAAGGTGGGGCCCAGAAGGCACGCAGAGGAGGAAAGCGAGATCCCAGGGTCTCCCCAAATGTACCAAATGTACTGGTTGGGATTGCTGAGGGGGTTTTAGTAGATACAAATGCCACACAACCCCCAACGAGTGGTACACCAATTATAGTACATACAAAAATTTGATATTACAATTTCGGTTACTCACTTAGGAAACTTACATCACAAAAAATATAAAACCCACTAAAGCCTCAAGTCAAGATCAATTTATAAACAGCGGAGGATAATCCTACTTCCATTTGCTCAAGTGCCCTTAAAAGCAGAAAGGGACCAATTTAAAAAAATATCCTTGGGAGCTGGACGTAATTCATAGTCGGCCATCTTACAAATTGACTTCTAATATAGAATGAAAACACTTTTTTCGAGAATTTACCGTAATCTTTTTGACAATTGATAATGTTAATGGACTAAAAGCTTTCTTAGTTTAATCTTCTCTAGACAAAATTTTCGATAAATATTGTAAAACCAATTTGATTATGATCAGTTTAGTATTACTATTATATTTGTATTACTATTTAGAATGTTGTTAAATAATACGTACATATTTATGAAATAATTCTTAAGAGGTAGTTAATATGAAGGGATAGTATAATTTTATTACGATATTAGCGGATTCGGAATGTGTTACTTTGCAACAAAAAACCTGTTTAGGAGGAGTTCAGTGACATACATAATAATATAAACAAAAGAATTATATATAAAGATAATGCTATAAAGACAGTAACAAAAGAAAGAATATGGTTAAGAGAATGACTAGTTCAAAAAATACAGAAGAAAGGATCGAGACTAATTACATTAGATTTTTGGAAGAGGGTTCAGAGATTTTGATAGGAAATACCCCAAAAACATATTGTAAAAACAGATATGAGAGTCTACCTACAAATTTCTTTGTATTTCTTCTTTGTTTATTTTAAGACGGTTAACCACAGCTTGAATTCTACACGTATCTTTCAATACAAAACTATGAAGGTTTGCAACATTAATTGATATCAGTCGTTTCTGTTTGTTTGGTTCTATATAAACATAAGTATGCGTCAAATTGAAACTTTAGTAAACCAAAGTTGTTCTAGAATAATTTATTAGTGTGAAGTTCTTTGTTAGTATAAATTAGCTTTAAGTTATTCTAAACTACTTGTAATTGGTGAAATTTGTTATTACTATAAAGTTACTTTATACACTCAGAGTTTGAATCAGAAAAATATTTACATTATAAAGCTATTTACATATTTTTATAAAATATACAGAATGAAAATTTGATATTTCCAACTAAAAGAATGTCGAGTTATTGGGAAAATTAAAATATCTCATACCGTTCCAATACGAAGCATTGTCTAGGTGGAGGAATGTGAATAATTCATCACTACAGTCCAAGCTTTTATTGGCCCTTAGGACGAGGTGAGAATTTTTAATGGAATTTTAGTACATTTCTTTGCATCGTCACGATCCTAATAGACAATGCTATGATTCAGTTTAGTTATAGATATTTAGTACAAACTATGTATTTTCTATACATATAATAAAACTGTAACTGATCGCTCTCTGTACATGGGTTATACATACATACATGCAATCACACCTTTTTCCCTTTGGGGTAGAGAAAGATTACTTCCTTCCATTTATTACGATTCTGACATACTTCTCTCGTTGCATCACCTTTTATTACTCTTTTCATACATGCTCGCCAGTTTAGAAAACTTCTTACCTGACTATGTTGGGTATTACTTAATTATGTTGCATCTCTAAAAAATACGTTCCCTTCTATTATTGCAACTAAATTGTCGCCTCTAAATTATAGTATTTTTGACGCTTCGGAACTGTTCCTCCGAAGTATCATATCCAAGTTGTAAGTATTAAGAGGATTATAAAATGAAGTTTTAACAACATTTGTTAACTGTTACAACAAATTAATTTATAATTCCCGTTCATAGAATATAAAAAATGATTTAATTTGGTCATTATACCTATAAGAATAGATGCAATTAGAAATATTTAAAAATTCTGTTGGAGATTTACGTCTTGATTAATTGATTGTTACATTATACATTTATTTATTTAGATAATGGTGACCGCAATAGCCGTGATATGTGATGTAAACAAGCATGCATTTTAAACTGAATTTATTTATGTTACAATTTTCAAAGAATAACATTTATAAATATACTTTTGACCTACCCTAATATTCCACATGAATGACATTATAACGAATAGTACATTTTTCTATCATTTTAAATAAAATTTTAAATTAAATTAACTCTGTATGAACGCTCCATGCTTCATTTCAGCAATTGGGAATAAAAATAAAAATGTTTTTTACTTCCCAACTATCTGTTAAATTCATGTTGGAATTACTGCTGGACTATGACGCGGGAATTGGCAAAAGCCGTGGGAATTTTTGTTATCCAAAAAGAGTTCCCATTAAAACGGGCGCATGTAAACATTTTACGCACTGCAGAGGCTTAATTCTTCTTAGTTTTATTTCAAATAAATCTCCGGTAGGTTCAATTCAATATGTTGCCCATTAAAGTAATTATCTTTTCTACTTATATAGTTAAAATAACATATCAGGTAGGGTTAGCTTTAATTTCTTTTTTAATTCTCTCATTGTGTCATGTTACTTCTTTATTCGCCTCTATTCTATTTTCGTGTACATCAAGTTGTCTGGAGTTATTGTTTATAGTGATAAAACCGCGCATGTTTCTTTTACTTACTGTAAGTGAATGCTTCACTATAACTTAACCTGATGTTAAGTAGCGATACGTACTTGTTGTCCTATTCTTCTTTTATCCATTTTTTTTCATATTTATTTACTTTAAGCGTTTAAAAATATGTATTGTAGTCTCATAGTTAATCAAAGCTTAGGTCAATAATATTCTAAAAACGTTACGGCTATCATTGAGTATATAATTAACTACACAGAACTGGAACTAGCAGTTCTACTATATTTTTAACATCATATAATTACAAGTACCTCCGAATATTATTTGAAAAGAAGCGATATATCGTCATATCTCGATACGAAGAGAGATGGTTTGAATTCCGTCATAAATAATTTAAAACTAACCCTGGGTGATGCTTAGGCTGCACTAATGGAAAATTTACATTAATATATTTTCTGCTCTACTACATATGAATCTCTAATGGGTTAATATCGTCATTAATGTATTCATAGACTTGAATTGCTAGAAGGATTGTCTAATGTATGCCAATCGTAGTGAAGCATGTAATAGATGTTCACACAATGAGCTCGTTCAACCACAATAGACGCTAAGTCAGTGGCTTAATCTTATATGATGGGTTAGATTCATAGCATTTACCTGAGTAGATAGAACACGTTTTGATAAATGGTTGGAAATGCTGGGAGTATCGGGATGAGTTATAAGTACTATCCAGACGAATTATTGATACTTCCCAGATCAGTTTTCATTAAAGACATTAAATTAAATAAATGTTTGGTCTCTAATCTTGATTTTCTATTACCTAATGTTACTCTACAGAAGTCATTTTAGAAAAACATTAACTTAACATTCCATTGACAACAAGTGATTCAGTAAAAAACATCTAATCTCTTGAAACGATTTAATCATAAATTCTGATAACCATGCATTGGCTTTCATTTACAACGAGCTTCCCTGGACATTGATATATCTTTGCTACGACAACCTTACCTAGCTCAAAATTCGACTCGCAAGTCGGATTTACTTAATTTTTATCAGTAAACATAATCTGCCGTTGCCTTTTAGCAATATTTTCGAGAGCAAAATTAAGTAAAAATTTCATATTAACTAATATAAAGATTTAAATTTGTTATTTAAGACATTACTGTAACGGCATCAGTATTCTAGTAAAATTCTTATTATTGTTAGTTAAAAACTTTTCAAAACCGCATGTATTTATAATTTCTATGCTAATAATGAGTTTAAAGGTACAGTCTACCGCAGATTCATTTTTTTATATGATTTTAGTTTTAGACGACGTAGACCATAATTCATCTTGCTATATAAATTCTATTTAGAATTCTTCACACATCTTAAAAAACATTACAAAAAGCTTTTATATCTTCATGATGATTAACTGAATCTTAATAGGATAGTGTTTAAAATAACTTGTTATTTGACCAGACCAGACCAATGCATCGATAATCAGTAATGACACTTTGTTACATAATCGAGACTACTTCGGTAATAATAAGTGTTATATCTGTACAATTTTTTGTCTAAAAAATTTCTCATGTCCCCACTAGCTTCCTATGTTTATAAACGTAATTTCTCTTATTCCTAATTTAATACCAATGATATCTTTATTGAGATCTAAACAGTTATTGTAAAAGCGTTTTGATAGTTCTATCCATTTACGTTTAGGTTTAAAGAATTATTAGGCAATTTCACAACAAAATATCTCCGTAACCATAATACAGTATTTCGTTATGTTGTTGGCTTCCTTTGCCCCAATCTTGTTCCTAATATTTAAGAGCTATTACAAGAATTCGGAATTCTTCTTAGCTTCGGTTGACCTACTTGTTGGGAAAGTTTTGCCAAAAATGTGAGCTCATGAATTTATTGTCCAATGCCGGATTGTAAGACCGTGGCTAACCTTTCTTATTTGAAAAGTAGGTAGAAGGTTGAACATCTATATCTGTTTATAAATTTATCTCTCGGTAAATTAGCGTACCAATTTAATAAGATTTAATAAGAAGTTAAAGCAAATTACACAAATATCAAACGCATTATTGACACGCCGTTTGATAATAAAATCAGAAGCAACATTATTGAGTGAATCATTTGAAAGTCACATGAAGTTGTTTTCTGATATGAGCTGGTATTAATCATGCCAAAAATCAAAAGTTTCGATAAGATTAAGTTACATGATATAAAACTTATCGTCTTTAAAATAATAAACTGAATTCCTTTGTTTTGTGCCAAGTTCAGTAGAGTACACCACTCGCAGGGCTAGATTATTTGGAATGAAGGATGAATCCTTTTCCTTTCACTCTAAAATCTACAACAATTATTTAAATATAGGTAGTTATTAAAATTATTATTTTAATTACTTCACGTTCCTGAACTGCAGCACTTTAAAATTACAGTATATAAAAAGTAAAGTATTAGTAACATAAAGGAAATTGCTGACGAATATTATTTATAACTGGTGTTAAAAAATAGTTTTTTCTAAATTTTATAAATTTTAAAAATATAATTATCTTACCTCACATAGTACAAATACCAAAGTAGTTAAGTCACGTAATAGAAACGGATAGCTAGCAAAAGCTTATTTCTGAAACTTCTTTTTTAATCTAACAGAATCAAATAATCCTCAGACGTCTGAGTATAAAGAAACAGTTCAAAAAGAAGAAATGAAAATAGAAGTATTGAAGTTGAATTTTACCGCAAACGCTATTGAGAATTGTGCTACGCTGCAGACGACGTCTCATGAGCAGACAATAAGGTGCTGTTAAAGCAAACTGCAATTGGGAAACTGACAACCACGTGGGACGTTTGGCAGACTGAACACTGATATTCCACAAATTTTAATGATCATATTAACGACAACATTATTCTAAAATTATTAAGTCGTTGGTAATGACCATAAAAATGATGAATATCATACCAATGGTGATAACAATCACGGTGAAAATATTGAAGATGGCGATGAACGTTTTAACTTTGTAAATGAAAAAGAGTACAATGCAAGGAAGTAAGCATAAAAAATCTGCAGTAAAATTTTTCCGATCCTAATATGATTGATTCAATGAGCAAAAAGAAAATGTGAATGCATGTATCACATTGAACCGTGTGCTCGGCGATCGTTTTAGGTAGAGTGGCGCTGCGCTCCAGGCTGACGTCTCGTGTGCACAATGAGCCGCTGTAGTAAGTCGCTAGGGATTTGTGGAGCGTAGCGTCAAATAATACGCGCTTAGCGAGTAGAGGAACGCTGGTATGTTCCGTAAGCTTTTTCTGTTAGTAGTCTATAAGCGGAAGTTATTGAGAAACTTAGATTAAAAATCGATTTCTCTAATGAACGCCATATATGTATTTCACTGTTGATTGTTGATTTAAATGTATTAAATATATATTTCTTATGAATTTCTTTTATTTTTCTGTCTTGTTTTGGATTAAGTATTCTACAAAAACGTGAAAATAAATTGAATTAACATCGATGAAAACTTGACAAATTTAATATTGACCCTCCAATTAAAAGCAGACGTCATGAATCAAAATTACTTGCTCAACGTATTAAAAATAATAGAGACGAAACTGAAGAAGAAAACTTGAAAAGTAAAAGATCTTGTTCACCCTATAAATCTGCCTATTCACGTTCCAATTTGCATCCGTTCTGGTGAAACAAAATACAAATAATGTAATTTTACTGTTTAAAATGTTTCATGAAGTTGCTTTTTGTCATCGAAGCCTACAAAATCCGTAATCGCTATCTCTTGTAACCTAAATTGTCCCAGATCTTTTATAATAGAACTTGGTCCACACAAGAAGGGATTTTTTCCAATAGATTTGTCCGCATGCTCCGCTTGCCAATAACTTTGGGAACGGGCGTTAGGAAACTAAAGTGTTTTATTATTACTTATTGTCATTGATATTATTTGCTGGGATTGGCCTTTCTTTGCCGTTCAGTAAGGTTCGGTAAGGATTGTGCTTTAATACTAATAATGCATTAGGGGTGGTCTAGGATACTGACCTTCTATGCTTGCAGACCAGGATTTCGTATGAGGCGACAGAAGCAAAGGCGAAAGAAGAAGTAGAGCTTTACACAAGGACTACGTTACCAATATTATTATTAAGTGTATCTGGCTAATTACCACCGTCTTACTTAGCTGCCTAACGATTCTTCGTGTTTCGGCTAAGAACTTAAAAGCTAGTACTGTTTCTCCTGTGTTTATCTTCTCTTCTTTTTTGGCCAGAAACGCATTAGCCTTTGGTGTTGTTGTCTATTAACGACGTTGTTCACTTACCATCAGGTGGTTCGACTGCTCGTTTGTTGACTAGTTCCATAAAACAGTCTTCTTTCTACTACAAACACTGCGAACGGCAATGCGTTAGAAAATAATAAGAAAACTTTCCGTCATTTAAAACGCCTGCGTTAAATAATTTTATTTAAAATCCAATCTCTAGTTTTATTTTAATTGTAACTATGCGTATATCAACATCTCTTATGTTTCACCCTGACTTTGACTCGAACGGGTGGATTATTTTATAACAGCTGCCATCCAACTAACGTCGTCTACGTTATACGTATCCGACTTTCATTATTGCTAAAGATAAAATAGAAGCGATAAAACATTAAATGTCCCCAAGACTTTTATTTATTCTTACATTATAATCTAAGAACCATTCAACATCCATTTTAAAGACATGAATAGTAGTGTGATTAAAATGCCTTTTCACAATTTACCTCCCGCGTATATAGATGGCGCTACTCGTGGGAAGTAATGGTAGGGAATTATTAAAGTTCGGTATAAAAGCCGTTCTTAAATGATCTCTTTCGGTCGTCAGATATTGCTAAAGAAAAATCTGCAAAAATAGCATGAAAATATAACTCAACTATAAGCAAGAAAGATGATATATTTCGTCACTGTTACGTCACTTAATACCTACTACAGGAAAAAAATTTAAGACACTTATATTATTTGCTATGTGACAGTATTGAAGTACGAAGCAAAAGATGTCGATGGTTATTTGATGGCGGCTTCAAATGTCAACTTTAATATTATTTTGATTTAATATAACAATAGTGGTAGAAATTATTGTAGGTGAAAGCAGAACAAAAGGATGAATAAAAGTACATCCCTAGTCGATACAGAAATATTGTTTTAATAAAAAAAATCTCAATATAGCCTGCGATAGAACACATCCCACAAACTTGCCCCGGGCAAGAGGTGCAATTTACTCTTGTGTAGTGTTTCGCGTGATGCGTGTGCAATTTGCAGCTCTCAAAGAAACTATTATAGTGGTATAAAAGTATTTTATTTAATTTTAGAATGGACATCGTATTTTTAATGGTCTGCATATATAAAAAACATAACTATTCAATCTATGATACAGTCACGTTGCTATTCTTCAATATTTGGCAACTTAATAAAAAATACAGTATGATTTGAAATTTAGGTAAATGTGTCCTGGCATTGAAATATTAAGTGAATTTTAAAAGGTCAGGGAAATCAAGAGTTAAAAGATTAAGTCCCTGTCAAGGCTACTCGTGCTTGGAATTCACTTTACGAATTTATCAAAAAAGACGATAGTAATTTAACCTTTAAAAGTGCTACGTTCTTTTTTAATCGTCTCCTATAAGTATCAGATTTGATCACTTCTTATATTTATTAAGGTAAATAGTAATTGTAGTACAAATTATTAATGTAGCCCGTTTATACATATTTATTGGTTATATTAGTATTAATCTATATACCTCTCTTCGTTGTTTATATATAACACTTGTTTTATATGTACATATATATATTTACATATATATGTATTTGTTTAGTTCTATATCTTATAGCATCTCTAGTATCTTATGCATACAATCCAATTAAGCATAAGGTTTGTATCGTAATTTTAAAATATTATTGTGTGAGCTACAATAAATAACTATTTACTATTGAAACAAAAACCCAAGTGAATGAAAGAATAGATGTATTAAATCAGTGTAAAACTATATAGCGTCCAACAATAAGATCCTACCATATTTTCATGTGCTATTTTTTTACCTTGTACTAAACGTCCTGACGTAGGAAAACTGAAACGCGTATTTTTATCGTTTTCTATTACCCTTGAACTTTGAGGTCTTTTCCCAAAGGGCAACCGCTATCTTTTGTAGTTGAAGTATAAT
>DWJN01003360.1:0-13736 GCA_018248895.1 Carystus phorcus | reverse complement strand
TTTTTGAATGTACTTGAGTCAACAACCTATATATCTATATTTTCACCCGTTTTAATTGCAATATTATGTAGAACTGCAAGTGCGACAATGTACAGTTTTGCATTGTTTAAACTGACACAAAAACCATGTAGTAAAAACCGAAACCTCTGCTTCCATACACCAAAGCATCTTTCTACAGGGGTTGCTAAAGATGATTTATTAATATAATATTGATCATGATCCCCATCGACTGTTTTTTTTAAGTGTTAAAGCTATCGAAGTTTTATAAAACGCTTGCATATATGTTTAAATATAAGTTCCGATCATCAACAGTCGGAGCTTGATTTGATTTTCATCTTCTAGGGAAAACGAATCATATAGAGTGAGAGCCCGCGACGCCCAGACCTTCGTTATATTATAAAAGCTGAAAATTCCTCTTTAAAATCAAATTAAAGAGGAAATCAAATTACAACTTCCTCCAACCTCTTCTCTCCTCTCCTCTCCTCTCTCCTTCTCTCCTCTCCTCTTTCCAACAACCTCTTTCAAATTACACCTTTACTACCTGTTACCTGCCAAAGCCACCGCGACCCAGGTTGTAAAGCCTGGGTTTGCTTATACCTATATAGGGGGCATATATAGAAGAATTTTCAGCTGTTATAATATAACGAAGGTCTAGGCGTCGCGGGCTCTTAGACTAATATCGAATTTTATACTTTTGTTTTCTTACACGGTGGTTCCTCACCGTCCAATTCGTAAAAAATGTCGAAATAAGGCAAATAGTCCATTTTATTACTCAAATACAATACAAGAACTATAAAATTTCTAAGTTATTTGCGAGCTAAACAAGGGTAATTGACTGAATAACCAATGTTTAAAATGACGTACTATTTATTCAACCGTTATAGTAGGCGTATAACACAGAATTGTCAAAAAGGTGTTTATTAGTAATGAATTACTATATATCTGTTATACGAAGTGTATAAATATTTATTAGTAAGGCCGTTAAAATATATAAGTTAATGTTTAATCAAAATCCCACCCGAAGGTAGGTGCTGATGCAGTAAATTATAATACGGGAGAAAAAGTGCAATTTTACTCAGGTTCATTTAATACTGAAAAGTATAAAATTAAAGTGAAAGGTGAAATAATAAAACAACAGATATCACTTCAAGTTGTCCACTCATCCGAATAATTTGAATTTGACTACTCATCCGTTAAACGTACCAAAGCGTCGACGCAAGCCGTAAACCTAATGTCGAATATTTTTAAATCGGACCGCGGTGTCTTCTGCGATTCGTGTCTTGTCGGAATGGAGGACGTCTCTATCGCCCTTCCGGCCTTCACACGACTGAGATATTTCCCTCAGACATGCAGATTTTTACGCCATTTTCCTCCGCCGCAAAGCCGGTGGATAAACCCTGGTAAGGGGGCGTCTGTTCCGAAAAACTCGCCCCTAAATTGAACATGGGTCGCCTCAACGCCAAGTAGGATAACGCCCGACTAGTTTATCGTATTTTTAAACCGCTCGTAAAATAAAGTGAAATGCGCAGATTAAGTAAACAGAAAGCTTCACGGGCAGAAGAAAGATGTAGATTTTTCAATGAAAACATTACCAGTATTTATTTCATTACTTAAGAATAAGAGGACTTTTTAAGATAATATATATCTAAGGATACCTTTTAAAGTTATCCTTCCCATACTTTATTATACTATAACTATTATAAAATATTTAAGTATAGAGGTATATAATTACTCTCCATAAATAATAAATTCATTAATCGTTTAAAAATGCACCGAGAATTTTCAAGAAAAACATTTTTTGTACTTACATTCCTATCTATTTTATGATTTTCTTTTGTTAGTGGAAAGTAATGTATTATTAAATATTGTAAGACATATATAGTTACGTTTATAATAGCACTTTACAATACAATAAAAAACCATGTAGACCAGCAGAACTTTTATAGAAATAAGAAAAGAAAATTATTTGCCACTTTTGACGTTTATACTATTTCTTTTTTTATGCCGTATGCAGGCAAACGAGCAGATGGGTCAACTGATGGTAAGTGATCACCGTCGCCCATGGACATTAGTAACACAGGGATGTCACCAACGCGTGACGGAGGAGATGGATCGCTTCTTTAAGGGACCCATGTCATAGCACTGTGGGAACACTGATGCAGGAAGTTCGCTCCACGGTTTACACGTACGAGATAGAAAATGCCGTGAAAACCCTTGTGTTCAAGTTTAACAGTTTCATCAACAACGCGTCAAATATTCACTCACTTACCACCAACCAATTCCATGGAATCTTTACTTTACAACAAGTGGTATTTAACCATTGCACTTCACACTTTACACGTCATCAAATATTATCTCATTAACGCACGAATGCAAAGTGATTACGTAGATCTATTTAATTGCACTCTATAATGTATGCGATCCGGATATATAGTTAGTATGAAACTAGCTCTTCTGTATTATCAAGAATTATCTCATAAACACGAAATGTGAATACAATGAGATCTTGAGAATGACAATATTATAAATCCTGTTCCGACGAAATTCAACGAAATAATGTTAGTGATGTCGGGCGAGGTCGGGCCTGCTGAACGATAAATCCCAGGTTCGAACCTCTTATGGGGATAGATTAATTATTGGTCAATTAATCTTTGTGTTATTTTATTTGAACTCTAGAATCTAGCCGCCACCACAATATCCTAGTATGCGGATGTAAATATGACAGCGTTTCTGTATTTAATTTACTATTACCTTATAGACATACTTATTTCATAGTTAAAGTTAAATTATTATATCAACAACTTTTAATTATCATTACAACGGTCACCAGAACGCTATTGCCTCATCGACATTGTGCACTATATTTTGAAATAATTATATTTTCGTTAAAAAAGGCAAAGAGTTCTTTTTATATTAAACCATAAAACACCTGTCTACTCACGTGTATACGTGTCTATGTATAGATCTTATATTGCAACAGCTCTATACACACATGCACTTTACCGTTAAACCTAAATAAGATCGTAGCCTTGCACCGAGTTTACAGTTTACAGTTTACACTAACTTCTTAGAAATTCCGCCGACTGACGCAATTCCGGCCATGATCTCAAGTTCCTCGCTCCGAATTCAAAACTCTTCAAGCTAATTTCCGAACGCCACTTTGTTCTTTATTCAATTTCCGATATTGGCACTACGTTCGATTTTCAAATTCTGTCCCCATTCCTTTTTTTTAATCGCACATCCCGTCCTTCGATATTATGAGAGCGATGCCTATTCTGAAATTGAGTTGATTTCACTGAGGATACTTTACAAATTAAAAGCTACTTTTTAGCTAAAAGCGGTATATTCGATATTGCCTATGAATTAACTTGTGAACTTGAGAAAAATATCTTAGCAGCAAAATCTAAATATGTAAAAACTAAATCTATAAATAGTTCGCTCTAAAAGCATTAGGATACTTACTTTATTCAACAAAATTATAAGAACAATATTTTTCCCAGTAAAAAAATATTTATGTATTTCGGTTTCGTGTCAAAACTGTCATGGCAGCCGAATATTAAATTTGTGTCGTCAGCCAACGGGAGCCCATTTCACAATATTGTGACTTGTTACGGAAATAATTCACGAAATCTTTTATATCTAATTTGTTTTTAAAAACAAATACGGTTTGCAAAAAACAAAACACATTTTGTTGGGAGGTATTTGAAAAGGTTAAAGAAATAATAATATACGTATTCGAATACTAAAATACTAAATAGACAGTAGTTAACTATATGAATACTTAAACTATTATCGCAGTAAAGTCTTGCAAATACAATACGACGTATTTCATTGTCAGACAATTTATCACGTGTCATTTACGTCCAATAAAACAAATTAACATCCTATAAAGTGTATTGGTTTGGTAACCACTGAATGATGTATTACTTACCTACTAACATTATTTTCACATTGACATATTACACCTCAACATAAGTATTTTATGCTCTGAGTTAAGTATGGCTTCTCTATGGCAGATATCTACATAAATTATACGAATGGAGTAACTTTTTAGTGATAACACAAACAATTTGAAATTTTCTATCTAATCGAATGGGAAAGGCGTTTGCCATCGTGTTGTATAATATTATGGTCATTTTCTTTACCGCTTTAGACCGCTTTTTAATTAGTTTGTTTTTGTCATTATTAATTTAGATAATTTTTTTCCGATTACATATTCCACATAATTGTTACAAATGCAAAGATATATGTAGGTAATCGCTTATTTACAAAGAATACACTGAAAATAGAGGACAGGCTATGTATTAAAAAACGTAAAAAATTCGAGTACGTTATAACCTTATTTATCTATAAACAATGTGAATGTGACTACACATTTATCCTGAAAATTTCAACAGAGAATTAACTATACGATCGTCTCAAACTCCAGCAGCGACATCCGTTCAGAGCTTTGCGCCGCCTTCCCGATTGTGAATCTGAACCATTCTCGAACCCATTTAAATACACACCTTAACACATAAATAATCAAAACCAATCAGACTGTTTAGGACGAGTTCCATGACACACAGATACCAAAAAGACAACAGGGTCAATGTTTCAGATATCATTTTTACAAACCCAAATTACATATGTGTTCGGTATTTAAACATCGCGATATTACATTTTTCGTTACAACAATTTCAATTACGTTTAAATTTGAATTTATGAATGCAAATACCTATTGAAACAAACTATTTTTTGTCTGCGGTTAAAATAACTGGGAGTAACATAAAATATGTATCTACACATACATACATATATGTGAGTTTGTGAAACTAAATTTCGAAACGATAATAACAAAATTTATATGACAACATAATTAATTGTTGTCGATTGAAAGCAATGAAGTTACTACGATAATAAATGTGATTAATGGTAATTATATTATGTCAAGGTGCTAAATGATGTAGTGCATGCGGAACAGCTACGGACACCTACTTTACAGATAACTACACAGTTATCAGATTGTATCATCTAAATTAACTCTATTATAAACGCAAAGTATAATACCTAAATAAAATTGTAATACCAATTCTCTGCATTGGTTATTTACAAATTTTTTATACCAATAGATTTTTGTTCTCGAATTATCGTCTTATCTGTTTTATTAGGACATAATGCGAAAACCGCTGGCCAAATTTAGATGCATATAGCATACTTATAACTTACGAATACTTAGGATATTTTTCATCGCGGGAAATTGACGTGTTCTCGGGGAATAACAGTAAAAGTTAGTATCAATATAAAGATTATAAAGCACTAATTCAATCAGTACCTGTTTTCAAACCCTTGCAATTAATGAATCCTTTTATTAATTTAAAGACAACAAATATTGTCCCTTAATAAATTAAGATGTGTTTTACATTTTTGTAATGCTCAAAATAATAGCAATCCGTTTCCCTTATTTACATTTTCGCTTCTAAGTTGCCTTTTCTCCTCTTTTCGAAAAGTGAAGCTTTACGGAATGCAACAACTAGCAGTTGCAACTCAAGTAATGAAAACACAAACAATGTTAAAATTCATAGCTGTAATTGAACATAGCGATGATAATAAACATCAACAAAGCGTTTAAAATATTACCGCATCACATCAAAACATTAACATAGACCCCACGTCAATAGATAGTGATAAAATGATGACTTGCGGAAATAGGAAGAGCAAATCCTCGAAATGCCGTAACTCATCCGCTCGGTTCGTTTCTATGCAATTAAAGAGACGAAGAAAAAAGACGTAAACGATAAAAAAGACAAAAGTGCATGCCCTCGACAGATGTCGGCGCAGCGGCGATGAATGATCGCGACAGGTGCCTTGGCGAGATAGGGTTGGATCGATCACAAAAATTGTATTTTTATAACAATATTGTCAATTTTTATCCTCTAAAAATATTATAACCAAAAATACTGTTTCGGTATATCCAGAAAATGTCTTACTTAATTTCAAGATATCAAGTTTCGTAAAAGAACAACAAGAAGACAGTAATAATGACACCTTTATGTCCTAACCTTCAAATGGTCTAAAATAAATTAATAACGTAAAACAATTAATTTAATTGTCTTTACAATGTCTGTGACCTTGCGATTCCTTAGCGGCTATAAACAAATCGTTGTTGTAAAGTTATTTGCCAAATTATTTATGTATCAATTAGAATTAACGATACTCCAAGAATGTATCCAAATACTTTGGGCTTGTAAATTTAAATAATACCGACAGTCGCATTTAAATTATTGTGGACTGAAATACTAACCAATGCAACAGATTATCAGCGGTCGTGCTGCCAAAATCTGGTTGGAAAGAATACAGCTCAATATCTTATTAACCATTATTCAGCTTTATTGTATAGAAAAATATGTGATGGATACAAATTATGTGAAGTTGATATCAAAGAAGAACGCTGATCAGGAGCATAATCACTGCATTTTTTTATGAAATCATTATTTTCATCACGATTTAATATTATACCCATCTTGTTTCAACTTCACTCTGTTACCTCTATCAGATTCAAACACTTCCCCAAAGTTGAACATCGAAATCATGAGCCGTTGATTTACGGGACGATTTATCACAGTTCTGGGAAATGTCATCCCGATCCCTTAAAGGTCCATAGATCCGACAATTTGGCAAACCGAGCAATTATCGCTAATCGCTCTATAGTTTCCCGGCAATTTGCACAAATGACCCGCCACAGGCTCGACACTTAACACAACTGCTTTCTGCTAATGAGATTATCCACGCAACTATTGCGTTATCGATTGTCAAGCTTGATAACGACGATCCCTTCACTAGAGGTAGCTGCTACAAATTTAACACCATCTAGAATAAATATTAAAGTAGTTTTGTACAAGGTCACGTGTACTAACAGCTTAATTCGCAAAGCCATCCTAATCTGTATTATGTCTGTTAGGTTTCTTAGTCGGAAAAACATTACAGAGACTTCACTACATGTCATCGCTACTGCTTTTTAAGCTGATATCAAATATTAAAATATTTTTGCAAGATTTTGAATCACAAACTGCATAAGTATATAAATTAATTATTTACGTAAATAAAAAAAAACTTTTTAAATTTTTAATACTGATGACTCAAGGCTGACGTATTTAATATCCAGACAACGTCTCATCTGTCTCAAATATGCTAAAAAGGCAAGTTGACGACGACATCTTCATAAACATTACGAAATATAAAAACACAAAAGGATGAAGAAGGTCATAATATCAATTGTTGTGTTCTCTTTAAAATGTTACAGCCCTGGTGCATTCTTAGCCGCGTGCTAATCGACCACACTAATTGTCGAACCTCGCGTCCTTTGTGTTAGCCCCCATTTAATGCAAATTAACGTTGACTAAATACTCAGCTTGCCCCATCCGAGCTCAATTCGACGTTAAGCTGTGAGGTTCGGTTTTAAAATATTTGTCACCATTTAATAACCTGTTATTAGGTACTTAAAGTACAAACTCAACGTACATTTTTAACAAGACATCGTTTGGTATTTCAAATATTCAAGCTAATAGCCTGATTATCTAAATATTTATCACCAAAATACCGCCTATCTTCTTTGTACCCTACCGCTACCATAGTTTCTACTTAAACTAAAACTTAGCCCACATTCTTTCGTCCGTTGAAACGACTCTTATTTTACGTCAAACTTAATAAGAACTCGGTGTGCGTTTGACAAACGAGACTAAACAAGATGTTGTTCCAAGTGTCGAATAGCTGTTAGGCACATATAAAATAAATATAAAGCGACTGGAACAAAGACATTCCGCAAGTCCGGCTTACGGCGGCCGACCGACGTGTCTCCCCCTCCCGCCGTTGTTTAATTCCATTAAACCACCCCTTTTATCTTTTCCCCTTTTATCTTTCCCCACTATTGGATTACTGAACAAAATGCCGTGCAAGAGACACACGCAATCTTTCGCCTTTGCCATTACTTCACCTCTCTTTAAATAATAGCCTTTTGCAGTTCTAGATGATTGCACTTGTACAATTGTGCATTTTTATCCGTTTTTTCTCCTACTTCAGTATTTCAGCGCAGTTGTTTATGGAATTGTAAAGAGCGGACCTGACATTTTTACTAATAAAAATTCAAACATTATACAAAGGATACCATAAAGCGCTCTGAAATTAATTTCAAGTTGAGTCAACTTAAGAGTATTTCTTGTTTATTGTACAAGAGAAAAGAAGCAGAGTTTACAATATACTTCAACATTATATTTATTATGTACTTACTTTCATAATTGATTTATATATTTAATAATTTAGCGTTTATTTTTATGACGAAAAGTTATGTTCAATAATATTTTTTAATGCTTAAAAATATCTAACTTCACAGTGCCTGGGTAACGAAGTGCCATCGATTTGATCCTCGCGGGCTATCATTATACATTTCTTATACATATATTCCGTTTACAGTTCCTTCGTGACAACATGGTGTAGGCTGCAACGTTAGACCATGGCTAATGGAACTTGCGGGCGTACGAATAACACTAATATTAATCGGATCAACGTATACAATAAACACATACAAACATTTATTTATTTAAATACAGGTACTCAATTATAAGGGTAGTTTTAAATATAACTACTCACTACTCATATGTATGAGTAGTTTAAATCATTGATTGTGTACAAGCTGTAATCTGAATCAATACATTGTTGTATTCGCCACAGTGCCGTCAACGTGTGTAAATACAACAGTTACGTAATAAAAAGCAGATTTGGAGCGAGATTCATCGCACCTCGGCGAGGATTTAATAAATCCAATTGTAAAATGTTTGTACAATACTTCTATTTACTCCGATGTCGGTGTTTTTTTATTATCATTCCAGATACGCAGAATTATTTCGGGAATATAAAAATTTAACGTAAACTTGCTTTTATTGCAAACTTTCGAATGATAAAACAATGTCGTTTAAAAAATATTTTGTCATTTTATATTGTAAACTTTTACTGCGTAGGTATTTGTGTTGAAAAAAATCATTATTTCAAATATTTTTGTTGAGATCATCGATAATTAAAACGAACTCGTATACAACTCGTTATCAATCTCTAAAGAAGTCGTCATAAGTAGTCTACGATTTATTATTGTTTAATAGCATTTCATTTTCTATTATTTTATTGGCGCCGCATTAGAACTGGATAGTCAAATGCCTGAGGGATTCAAAATTAACTCCATGTTTTCATGAAGTCATTATATACTATTTTTATAAGTTAATGAATGACTACAATACTATTCGATGGTAAGCGACGATGTATGTAGTTTCGGATAAAATAATACATTTAATAAGACACTATTTATTCACTTCAGTATAAGAATACAGTAAAAAGCTTTTTGAGAGTAATACTTTTCTTTTTTCCTATACGGCTCAGGCCCATGATTATAATATCAACAGTAGTCCAATCATCACTAGGAGAACCAATAGATTGAAGTAGGTTTATATTTATATGCAGACCTATTATTTTTACATAATTATGTACAAGTATAAATGTTTATGAGTTTGTGAACTTAATAGTCATTACGTCTAAATTGATGTATACTTAAACACCCTCTAAATTATTGATGTACTTATACACGAAATTTATTAAAATGAGATGTAATAATAAAATCATTTTACTTTGGTTTAACTGACAGGTTTATTTCATTTATAGTACAGTTTTCCGCGAATCCGTAATATATACAAACAATCCCAATTATACACATTTCTATTCGATATAACAATTACCACGCTAACTGAATAACTTTCAAACCTAAATAGTTCAGTTTCCCTGTTATTCACCCGTGGCGTCAGTTCGAAATATTGGAAATACAAGGCAAATTGTTGTTTCAGCCATCAAAGTGATAGTGGAAGTTCGCGTTCAGGTCGATTAGGGTAAGTAACGCAAGTAATTTCTAATATGTTTCGTTAACGGCACTTACATGAGTTTGCATGCCGACAAATTTTGAGCCACGCGGGATAGTTCGCTAACTAAGTTGCTTCTTTGATGTTGATCAATAAGAGACGTTTGGAGCGAGTGTCGCTAGCGTTGATACGGGTTTGATATCTTCATTTAATCACTGCAAACATTCAATCAACGCTACAATAGTTTAATGATACGAAGCCGATAATTAATTATTGGGTAATATCAAAGTTTGCAAGTAGTTATATGTATACAGCAGTTTAAACCTTAGTCTCTCGCACAATGCGATTTGGGTTCGAATCTTGCACGTATCTCTAAGTTCGTAAGTTAGGTGCGTATGAGAAACTAATGAATAACTGTTATTGGAAACTCAATACACCGTCGAAATAAGCTATAACAAAATTTCACGGTACAAGTAGCGAGCTTAATGCTTAAAGCCTTCTCTACTAGCTGACCATTGGATTAAAAAGTTATACACGAAAGTCAATTTACAAACATTTAATGATATACAGACATACAACAACATACATAAAAATAATATATATATGTACATATGTATATACATATATATTAAATATACACATTTACGTACAAAAAAGCATACTGAAGCCACACATTAAAAGCACACTGTAAGCTGAGATAAGGTTACTAATATCAATAAACTCTCAAATAAATGTAAATCTATTTACCCATAACAGTAATCAATTACAACAGTTCCATACTACTCCTCTAGGCCATAAAAATAAGAATGGATTCGTCGGCAGTAAGTCTGAATGTTACACTACATTTTATGCGTCCAGAGAGAAATCTATGTACACCACAAACATTTGAAAACTGTAATACATCGAGACGGCCAATGTAATGGGCCAAGTTCTGCTCTCCAGGGGCATGCAACATAAATCTATACAAATGAATAAAATTGGTGTGTCTGTTTGTAATAATAAAATAACCACTTTTTACTAAATGCATATGTATGTGTACACAGCACATATGTAAAAATAGTTTTTTGTCTGTCCGTCTGTTCTCTGCTTGTTACGGCGAAGCTCTGGAACGGCTGGACTGATTTTGACGGGTCTTTCACTGACAGATAGCCAACGGATAGGAGTGATTTAAGCTACTTTTATTTGAGAATTATCAGTTATCATAAAATTTGCAAACTGAAGAAAAATTTTGCAGACGAAGCCCGTGGGCACAGCTTGTAAATCGATAAATATCAAAAATGGAAAAAGATATAATACTTCCAAGGAAGAAGTATTCTATAAATATTTTAAGATAAAGGAACGAAATTTATTTCTCCACTTTTAACCATTCCACCATTTTCCATTATCTGTGTGATTCGCCATATATGAATTACTAGTAAACTCCCCTAGCTTCGCTCCATACAACCTCTGCTCTAATATACTCAATAAAATTAAATAAAATATATTGTTTGAAATTTTCTTCAGGCGTTAACAAAAACATATTAAAGCATTTTGGGAAATACGCTGAATGTATTCATATAAGTTTTATGTTTCACGTGTAGTTGTTTTCAAAACAAAAACCTCGTTATTTATTGTAAGGCATCGACTTGTATTAACGTTAAAATCTAACGATTTTTACTTTATTTTACAACCTATTAGATTAAATCTAAAATTCCATAACCCAAGTTGAGTATTTTTGATTTGGTAAAGCGATTAGGTTGAATAACTTTAGTTTCATTTGTTAAGGGATGTTTGCTTTAACCTCAAAACAACAGGTATAAAAGGGACGCTTAAAACGTGTACCAATTCATTTCCATAAATAGTATTCGTTAAATGTTTTCAATATTGGCAAGTGCGTTCTTAGCGCAATGACAGTGAACGTACGAAGAATGCGTGTGCCGCGTGTATAAAATACATTAGACTTCAGGGCTGACAAACACAAATAGATTGACATAATAGGAACGTAAAACGATTTAAACCACCAATAACGGGATACGATTGATTCAATTATCGCCACGCCAATGGCTGGCCAATTGCTCCGATGATTGGAAACAAATTACAGCCAACATTGAATAAATTGTTATTCGAACTCCTTTTTATTGAAACAGATTTTATGTTTTATGTCAGTGTATAATTAATTATTATTATTCATATTAAAGAATATATTGATTTATATTATTTATGTATTTGCATAAAAAAATTGGACGCATGAATATCGGTTAATATCTGTCGTGACCACAAAAATATTGTGATAAGTAAGTTTCTCGTAGTCTATACATGGTTAGAATTATTAGTCGTCTATTCAATGGCATCTTTATATATAAAAATGAATGTTTGTTTGTATGTCCTTTATAGACTCTGATATGATAGAAGATAGAGCATCGAGGTCTTTAGGAAATTTGTTCAGAATTTTCTGATAAAGGTTTTGGTGCCAAAATTATATCGATCGGACACATGGTTGATGGGTTACAGTCGAAATGTTGAAATTTTAATATGCGTAGCAACGAACGCCGAGTACAACTAGTTACCGATAAAATACAATTAATTATAATAAAACTGTCAAATACTCCCAGTATTTACTAAACTCTATTTCATAGAAATGGGACGTGCATTTTTCATTTAAATGTGCTAGTTTAAAGAGTAACGTCTAAATATTACTTTCGAATATAGTTCTAGGAACAATATTCTGAAATGAAGTAAAATGGTGGTGTAATTCGGAAATAAATTACCAAATTTCACTCTGAATCTAAAGTAGAGACAACCCTGTTGTACTTCAATAGTGAAACTGCACTACTACGAGTAGCAATATAGCGCTATTGCGTTCTTGTTTCCATATTGAATCCGGCCATTCACTTTACTGCGCGCGCGCATTGAATCGTATGCACCCATGGATTCTAATCGTGCAACCCGTCAGGTGCAACTAAAAGGACATATGACCTAGATGCATATACTTATCGTCAACAAAACATATCTAACATACTAGCAGACCCGGCCACGCGTGCTGTGACTAAGGTTTACATACTCAATTTAGCAGACTAAATGCCTTACACCGCGGCACCGCCATCTGTTAGAATCTTATGGAACTAATTCTTCGTGAGATATTAAACAAATAATTTGCAACAAAATAATATTGCGGCTATAAATTGAGATGTAAGCTATCCTATCTTTCAAGTTGGATCAAATTGGCCACGGTGTACAAAATTTTAATAAAATCGGTTAATTAGTTTAGTATTCTCTCGCGGACAAACACCGTGGCATGTACTTTATATATGTATATTAAGATAATACATATTATTAACTGTTTGTGGGCAAATTTTGCGATCTGTTTTTACATAAAAATAAATGTTATTTTATTTTAAAGTATGGCAATGACTAAAAATGATTACTCTACTTTAATGTTTTTCTCGCATTTTATCTCAGTAAACTATTGGCACATGTAGTTCAGAGCAAAAGTAATTATTAATTCATGGCTGTTAATAAAAGAGATCACGCTAAAGAATTTTAATAAATACTCATAATCATAATGGGTATACGTTTTATGAGAAGATTTAAAACAATGTTGGTTTAATAAACAAACAATAATTATTAGGAATAGCGAGTCTATACGTCAAGGGTCACTCCGTTGAGCCTTTGTGGAACGAAATCACTTTGTATTGAAACTCTCAAACACAGGGAAACGAGGAGATTCGTGTAATCAGATATCGACCGGTACTGTCCGACAGCTGTGTAATATCCACGTGACGTCAATCAACGACAAATGCTTCTGACTAATACTCCACTTTTTTTTTTTTTTTTTTTTTTTTTTTTTTTTTTTTTTTTTTTTTTTTTTTTTTTTTTTTTTTT
>DWJN01003359.1:0-13738 GCA_018248895.1 Carystus phorcus | reverse complement strand
TTATTAATTCAAAAGATGTGCTGAGGAGTTTCTTTCGCCGTTTCCTCTCCTCAATCTAAAAGCACCTTTCCGAAACGGTGGTAGAATCAAAATAAATGACGTGCATAAGGGTATTGAAATAATACCTACATGAATAAATGATTTTGAATTTGAACTTGAATATACTAAGTACACTGAATCTTCATTTAATATTATAACAGTAAGTTTTCTTAATTTTAACTTAGGAGCTTGTTTTTTACCCAGCTTAACTGCAAAAGCCACAAAACGTATTAACATGAAATTAATACCATTAGACGCATCATGTTTCTAGATAACTATTTGGTAAATAATGTACAGTTCATGTCTGAGGAAAATTTATAGAATTTTTTCGATCAAGGTTACTAGTTACATAACCAGACTTTAGTCTAAGAATGTTTTTACAGTTGTCTTATTTTTAAATGTGTTATTTGTGTTGTCCATGCTACGTTTTTACTTTAATAGAAATCAAGTTACTTTTAGAAACTAAATTTTAAATATAAATAGCTATATTTAATCTTAT
Organism: Carystus phorcus; assembly: GCA_018248895.1. Taxonomy (NCBI): domain Eukaryota; kingdom Metazoa; phylum Arthropoda; class Insecta; order Lepidoptera; family Hesperiidae; genus Carystus; species Carystus phorcus. The sequence goes on along the minus strand of DWJN01003359.1, from coordinate 13,200 downwards.
TGTTTTATTAAAATACGACATACAGTAGAAAACCCGCAAAACTTAGTACATAAAGCAAAACATTGAATAATGCACATTTTCTAAACATTTAACTCACAAGGAACAGGCGGCTTCATAAAATATCATCGAATCTATCTTCGGAATCAGCTAAAACTCCGCCATTGCATCTCAATAGCCAGACACCATAACTTCCAGTTGCGGCACCCGTCGGACACCTCGAATTTCAAATCGCTGTATTTATTTTACGCGATTATTATCTGACCACCACGCATATAAAGCGAAAGCAACGCGAAATGATCTCTCCCATGAAATCTAACATGATTCGATCATAATTTAGCACGTGATTCTACAATAGCCGGTCCTGTCCATTAGATAAAGGTCTCCCAAAGGGGACGAAGCGACAATACATAGAGTATTGTTTAGCATAGAGTCGGCTTAGTTTATTGTGATAAAAATAACTCAAATTTTTTTTTTATTGCTGTTGTTTAATGTAACAAGAAGACGAGCTACCTGAAGGGAAGTGGTCACCACCATCCGTGACCATTTGGTATACCAAAGTGTTATGTAGTCAGCTAAAAATTATGCGATAGTTCACATAGTTTCCTAATTTATAATACTGATTTTTGTTATTTATCGCTATCATAAAACAATTAATTAAAAATACGTTTGTAATAAAATCATCCCATTATTGCAAAGGCATCAACGTTGTTTACTATCGTAGAACTTCCTTGGTACACATGAATAGCCTTGATGACATTCCAGTATTATAATACCATTAAGCAGGTTTCATAATGGAATAGGTAGGTATAAGAACTCTGAATATGTTATAAAAACATATGAGTACAAATATGTACGTACCTACATAGATGTTTTAATATCTCACGTTCAATACGGGACTTAATAAAACCTAAACTTCAAGATACTCGTCGTTCATATTTAAGTTAGTTTAAAAAAATATTACAACATAAAAATCAGCTATAGTGCTATATGTTACAAAATATAGGTAGTTGTCTCTAAATTGTCTCACAAAGACATTACAGATCTTATAACTTTATATTTGGAATGTTAGACCGCATCGATCTATTGCTATATCTATCAAAGAATGACCGTGATATATTTTTTCAAGTTTTATCAACGACTCGTAACCTTTAAATAGTGACTAATGATATGACTAAAAGCACAAATTGATTTCATATTTCTTACTTCATTATCATGACATGTTTATTTTTTATAAAACGATTATTATGTGCCAGATCATAAATAAGTATTGCTCTTATAAGCTCCACACATTAATATTCGCATTCTTATTGACTAAGCCAAACTATAAATCCAGCTCCGACACTTGCTAAGCTAGCCGGTGCACGCCTTAGATGGCTAGTCTAAGGGTCAACTTTACTGTAACCGATATCTTGTTGCAACTGCGTTTTGATTACTCTGCGGTGTCGCGGGCCGCCCACGCGCTGTCGCGACCTAGCGCGTAAATATGGCGCGTGGAATTAGAACTACCCGCGGTTATTTATCGCCTGCGCGCGCGCTGGAGAAATCGACGTGCGCTCCGCTCAGTGTCACTTCCTGCTCGGCCGCCGCCGCGAGCGCACGTTCTAGTAATGCTCTTGTAATAGACCATTATTTGAAACGATAAAACTCATTCAACGCCGCCTCAAATGCATTCCCTTAACAATGTTTATTTCAACTATGTCTAGATTTTTATTGTTATATCCTTATTATTTCACAGGAAAATTTTATATACATATGTTTTTGCGCGCTTCTAATGGTTACCAAGAGAGAGTATTACATAAGATCAATAATGTATGATTGTCAAAATCTACTAAATAATTACACACAACGCTTCGTTAATATTATTATATTTCATCATTGAATTTGAATCGATTGACGAGTGTGAAATTATCTCTACTCCATACTACTACAATTACGTTAGAAATTACGAAGACCTCTGTATATTACCTCAACGTGAACTAGGATAGGTTATTAAAAAGCAGTGTCGCAGAGAAACTGGAATAGGCAAAAAGCACGGAAGCGGCCCAGTCGAGGAATGCGCGCATAGCCGCTGACTTTTTACCGTCCTGACATTTGCGCGACATTTGACATTATAAGCCGCCATCGTCTAATTATTATTTGTGTATGTGGGTTGTCAATGCATACCTAAACTGGGTTGCCGTTGATTGATATCGCCGTTTTCAAACCAGTCTTGATTAACGCGAACTAATGCGAACTCGCCGAATGCTGTATCGCTCCAATTAAAGCTCTTCCTTGCGGCGTGTATTTGTAATAATGTAACAGGTATGCGGTGCAATTGAATTGACATTTATTGCTATAATTGATATATCAATAAAATATTGAGAAGTTGTGTTATATAGAATTTGAATTAGTTAATAGCCGTCAATAAAATTCATCCGCAATTTTTTAATTATAATCAATTTAGAAGCACGCGAGTCTTTGTTTTGACGTTGCTTAAGAAATGTGAAATGGCTATTGACATTACTATGATTTAGCATTCACGCACTCGCACTTATAGACGAAGAGTCAGTTACGAACTTATCTTTTACTGAGGTTTATATTCCAATATTCATTCTTCGGCCGTTCTGTGGGTTGTGTCTCAACTCAATACTCCTTTAACCATTTATTAAACATTTAAATTTTAATCTCCCGCTCTCTACGGTGACCGGTATATATTATGTCAATGTTTTATTCTTTAATAAAAAGCAGATAGCTTTATTTTCCGAGTTACATTATTTACATCGGATCATTTTTTCTTTAACTTGCTTTGAGTTTGTCTATACCACTATTAATACAACATTACCTAAACAGTAAGTTATAAACGGAAGCAACTATGTACATTAGTGTATAAAGAATATAACTTAAAATAATAACTTTATAATCTATTTATAATAATCTACTACTTTGTTCATACATTATAGACTTTATTTTAATTTATGTTACATTCCTACTTTAATTTTTTTATAGGATTTAAAAAAAATTACAGCACGAAATGTTATAAATGTCTTTGAAAAAAAAAAACAAAACTAATTTCGAAAATTTATATCTCATATACCTTTTCCAACTATAAATATAATAGATAACTAACTAGAGAAGTTAACACAGTGAAAAAAAAGTAATTTACGCGACACAAGTCGCTATAAAAACCAAATAGGTTATCAAAACAAAAATAGTTGTGCATATATTAGTGAGTAAGCTTATTTTGAAGTGTCGACGAGAATAATTAGACATGACGAGATCGTTTTTTGTCTGTTAGCACATTCTATAGGCGACGATACGATACAAACATTTCGGTAATTTAAAACATTGCTTCTATATATTTTGGACTTAATGCCGGTACAGTTGCTAATCAATTTTATAAGAATTATATAACTTTCATGTGTACCTTATTTCGTCGATTTAAGAATCAAATTGAAGATTTCACACATCTATTACCTACTTGGCTCTTAACAAAACCTTCATAGTTATATCTTCTCTTATCCCATGAGAAAACATCCATTTATTGGAAGTAAAAGGATTCCGTAGAAGTTAGGATGTAAGTCGTATTGACATTGTATCGTGCGTTGTTGAACTTTTATATAAAACTAAATTTGTAACGTCTCTATGACCTCAGTAGAGTCCTCTGTGCTAAAATCATGTGATAAAAAATCGCAGATTATTTTTGAAAGGGTCTCCATATCTCCCATATCTCATATGGACATTTATAAAAGTAAATTTATATTCGTCTGTCTTATTACCGGAACGAAATTGGGGCAATATAAAAATCCACTCGAGTTTAGCCACGAACAACTGGAAACTTCTAGTGATGTTATAAAACTGCCTTTGGTTAAACATTTTTATGATTTCATACATCAAATCAAATCATTATAGCATTACTTGTCTATTTGTCTGTTTGTCTGTTGTTAACACTATTACTTCAAATGTAATAAAGTTGTGTTCATCACCCAAACATGAAATTGGATGATAAACATAAACTTGAGTATTATCACGCCATGTTTGTACGATACTGTCATAATATGTCAAAATGTGCCTAGGCTTCAAAGATGCTTGGGGCCTTGCCTAAGGCAAACGCGGTCCCACGACAATTTAAATGTCAAGAACGATAAAAAAATTATAGTAGCACTAGCGGGCTTGTCTTAAACCCCATTAATGTCTAACTACTGAGCGCGGGTCTCACTGAGGTATTTTTTTTGACACACAGTCACTTAGTAATTTTTTTGATTCTACCACCGCTTCAGAAAGGTGCTCAATATTGAGGAGAAACCGCGAAAGTGACACTTCAGCACATCATCGTCATTGATTGTAATCCTTACGCGTGGTTCTACCACCAAGTAAGGCCGGCCTCTGTCGCCTTTTACTACACCCTGGTCAGCCAGCATGGAATTGCGGTTTGCATTCTAGTCCAGCCCAACACCCAAAAACCATATACTCGTACTATCAAAGGTGTCATGATAGCAGGGGAAGTTACCCTTGGGGCATAATTTCTTTAATGAGACGGACATTCAAAAAGTCATAAGTGCCACCTGATTGTAAGTGGTCCGTCTGAGAAGACGAGACGATAGACGAGATAGACGAGATCCAGGTGCGTAAAGGATGCGATTAATACTATTTTAATGGCCACGTATGAATAGCATGTATAATATAATAAATGAATTTGTCCGTATCTAACACGCGACGTTGTCACAATGTTATTAGATTTATAATGTCTGTCAGTCTGTTTTTGTCACATAACGCCAACGCCCCCGATCAACGGACGAATTGTTTCTGATGATATTTTTATCTATAATTCTATTCGATTCTATTGTCGTATTTTAAATTGTTATTGCATTATCTAGTTTTGTGTCTGGAAACATTAATTTTGTAATTGGAATATTCCTTCCCAATTTTAAAAAGTAAAACTGGATACTTGGGTTGGTCACTAATCTCCACCAATCCACACTGGTGCAGGTCAAGGCCACTAGTATTAATAAGATCACGTGTCCCATGTAGAACGGTTTAAAATACCATTTGTAATGAAATTGGTCTTTACAGTCATAGTGACGTGTAATTGGGAAGGTACTTTATATTAAGCAAAAAGTCTTACTTACTTTATATTAAAGCAGTATTTAAATAAAATAATTATTTCATCGTGTGATAAATAAATTAATTCATATCTCTTTATTCAGACAAGTTTTATTCATTCATTCATTACGTACGATGATTAAAATGCTGTGACCGTAAACCATTTTGACCTCTACATTAATATAATCAGAGTTAAAATATTTTTCCAATTAAGGGGTAATGATTTCATTAATAAATTCTACAGCTCCTTTGCTGGATTAATCATTGCAAAAGGTAGCGATAAATTAGGTAGAGGGGCGTGAAGGGCTCTGGGACTATAAAACTCAGCGTAAAAACTTATAATATAGAGTTTCTTGCCGGTCCTTATCCATATAAAAATACATTGTATACTGCCGTGTCTATAAATAGGTTAGTTCATTATATATTCATTATATATGTGGTTATCATGTAACCTTGAAGATGTCATAAGATCCCTATGAACTAGGACTTGGAATATATCTGGGTTCTAGATCTAGCGATATAGATTTTTGGCTTTATCGAGGTGTATTCTACAGACCCCAATCTCACTCTGGCGTACCAGGGTGTCGTAAGAGACGACGTTATTTTAATAAGAACCCCGCAAGGCTACCACCCTCTTGCTTAAGTCAACCGTTAAACGATTCGCTGTGTTCCGACTCGGGTTTGTGAGTAAGTTTTACCTTTGTTTCTTTTCTATTTTCATTACCACTTCCCATCGGCTTATCTGCTCGTTTGTCGGCACAAAAATACACGTAATGAAAGGAGTTATCGCACCTACAATTGTTTAGCATGAACCACGGTGGTTCGAGGTTGGATGGAGCCGTCACTTTTATGTCTTGCTGTCATTAACATTCAAAGTTTATAAAGAGTTATGTTATCATTAACTAAGTTTAAGCCATCGTCGTATGTACATATATCTAACTCGGGTTTCCATGTTTTTTGTAAACAAATCAAATCATTTATGCGAAGTTGGTTTTAAGAAACACTTTTTAAAAGTTAAACTGTGGTGTCCCTTCAACTATGTAATTATTCTATTTTATAACTGCTGTCACTTAACCTCACTATGACAAGGTAATCGTAGCAATAAGCCTCACATCAAATCAAATTGTTCAAGTATACAAGTATACGTAGAAATAGATCTTATAGTGTACCTACCTGGCTACTGGTTACACTGTTCTAATGATAAATCTATGTAGATACGAGTGTATATCTCATAAGAGCTTAAGTAGTCAGTGAACTGTGTCCTAAACCGAGCTATCAATTACAAAAGGTAGCGGAGGGCGGTGTGGCGGCAGGGCGGGCGGGAGGCGAGGCTCAGCATCGGTCGGCAGCCCGGCGGTAGCCACGGGATGCAGCGCAGTAAAAATACGTTATTAACGCCGCCGCTTTTATTTTTAAATGCGCCGATCGCCGCGAGCTAAAGGTTACCACAGGGACGGATTCGGAGTTTTAAATGACGTTAGAAAATAAAGTTCTAACGTAAGTTTTGTTTTTAGAACAACAAGTGAAGCTGTTTGGATTGACTGCAGTAATGAAAAATTGCGTTCCAGTTTTGTGTTTTAAATTGATTGTCCTGTTTACACTTTCTTAGACACGATCAAAATAATATTTTGATAATAATAATATTGTAATATTATGTTAGATAGAGCTCTTTTTGCGTCTGTCTAAAGTAACGTAAAAACTCAATATTAGAAATAGGAAAGAAAACAAACATACATACTTATTCCACTATAAAGTAACATAATAGGTACATAACAATATATAATTAATTAAATGTGTGGGTTTATATCCTTTAACACTTTCGATACTTCCAATTTGATAACCATATTCTTTTCCGAAAGGTAATAATAGTAGTATTATTATTTTAATCGTCCTTCGATCAGAGTCCGTACCTGTCTGACATCTTTCGGCATCTGGTCGGTCGGAGGCTGCGATCTCGCGATAGCCGGGTCAGTGTCCCCTCACGCACACAACCCCGCGAGGACAGGTACATTCTACTTGGGAGCAGAGGTTACTCTACCCTATAGACTTAGCTTTTTATATTTTATTAGCCTTGGATTTTGATTTTATGCTTGACTTTTCAATAACATAATGTAAATTTTGGAAGTGAACTTTATTTACAATATTTTCACTCAATAAAAGATGTGTAGCCTTGCTGTATTAACAGCTAATTTGATTTTTAAAAGCAAAATTTTAGATGTATTAAAATAAAATTAAATCTTTTCTTTTATAGACAGGCTATGACGATCAATCACAAGTTAAAAACCCATAGAAATAATTTTCTAAATCACGGTAGAGGTAGATATACCTACACCATACTGCAGTAGATTAATGTTAATATAACAAACAAATATTGGTTTGTATTTTATGCATAAAATCGATTTTAGTTCACCATTTGAATGATACCTATTGAGAGAGAGAGCGAGGAGCAATAAAAAATATTGCGAAAACGGCAAAATTTTTAGGTTATCATGCGTGCGCTGAGTAAACGGTGAAGGTTACTCAAAAATCATGTATTACAAAATTGTTCCCCTCTAAAAGATCTAAATAAAAGCCCGCTATAGCATATGTCTAGCTTTTAAGGTTAACTCACTATTACCATTTTTATGGTTATGAAAATAGTTCTTAAATAATAATTTATATGGCAAAACAACGTTTGTTGGTTCATCTAGTTTAATATAAGTTAAAGCTTGACGTCAACCCCATGTGACTGCAAGTGGTGAGGACGTGTAATATGAAGGTCGCATTAACTTAGCAAATGTTACTTAAAATTACCATGGCTCGACTTTGTCGTTACATAAAATAAAGTCAACTAGCGAGACCCAAGAGGAACAGACCGTGAACTAGCTCGAGCGAGAACACTCGGAACTGGAGCTGTTCTGGTTCTAATGTTGTTGATTACACTTCATTGAACCGGGGTTACATGATCAGAGAGACACTTACGTAGGTTGAGAATGTCTTCATGGTGATACGTTATGTGTAATTGATAACTCAGACGTCTTATGGTTATGGATAATTGTACAGGGACCATGTTTTGCTGTGAAATGGTATCTAATTTAGTTATTGATCGTCCTGATCGTATCTACATAATAATCATAGTTAATTCAGTCATGTTTTAGGAACTAGTGGAATAGTAAGTGCTTATTATAACGCCACACACTCATAGCCCAACAATAGCATACCCTGTATCGTGGTTGCTATGAATAACACAGAAATATATTTATATACACATCCAGACAGAGAACAGAAATTTAAAATTATCATGCAAATTTCCGCCACGTGGGGAATCGAACCCAGGACCTTTCGAACGGCGGTCCGGCGTGGTGACCATTACGCCACGCGGGTCGTCAAATGAGAGGCGTATTGAGATGATAATTTCACTACATATAATATGAAGTTGGTTAAAAAACATTATCTGTTGATACGTTATCATGTTTTAGAATGCGTTGACGTCTATTAGGACGTCTCTCACTAACTAGATAACTCGCTCCATCCTTGGTCTTAACTTTGTCTAACACTACCGCTCTATTAACGGACTAAGCTTGGCAGTCATTGGATTTTGGTGATTGGAGGTATTTAGACTTTGTATAAAACCAAGTATTTAAGACTTTGTATTTTATTTTTTTTTCATCAGGTGGGATTGTAGTCAAGCATTAACTTATAATGTATAAAAAAAAAAAGTACCAACGTCAAAGATGCTTAAGATAGGTAAGTTTAGTTTGAATAAGGTTCCGATTTATTTTACGAGAGTTTTATTGAATTTTATTTAATCATCTCTATTAATGGCATTATTAATATTAATATCTGAAATACATAAGGATTATTTGTTGTTACAAACATGTTTTTAATATTAAGATTTTATCTCTTACATTAAGACATTTAACGTAGTTATTACAAAGTAGTAAAGGAAGGCGGGTGGAAGGAAATGCCTAATTTAAGTGTCTAGGCACGGAGGCCACTTTCTTTACCCCACTCACAAGGTCGACAGGAAGGACTAATAGGAGAAAATATGACGCTTGAAATATCTAAATTGTCCAACACTAATTCTTAGTTTTTCCATGTGTACTTTAAGCTCTTATAGCCGTTTCAAAACCATTCAAGATAACACGAACACGAATAACACGTCATACGAATATAAACCTTGAAGTTAAAAAAAAATAAGTTTAATTTACTTGGTGCCTTCAACCAATTAATGGCTCACTACTGAGCACGGTCTTTTCTCATCACTGCGGAGGTTTAGAGCATACTCCACCAGACTGCTCCAGGATTGGTAGAGGGTTTAGCGGCCAACCCAATCAGATACCGACCGCCCTTAGTTCCTCAACTTTGTCGATCGCATAGGATCGATGCAAGTCGCCGGGCTATGAGCGAAGCTTTTTGGATAGCGTAAAATTGATTACTAAATTCCAAACGAATAAACAAGACTCAAAGTAAATTAAAAACAAATCTAAAACACTTGATAACACTTCTTCTCAATATAGATGAATATGTACGTATTATGATTTTCTCATCTTCTTAGCAACGAATCAGAGAAATCTGACATTTGCAGTTAGCGGCTCGACTATTATTTCAGTAATAATAGGTTTTGTCGCCCACGGCTCATAAACCTTCTTATTTAATTGACCACATTTGCTAAGTGCAAACTGTTATGGCGCAGTTATCGGTGCCGTCAGTATATCGCGTATTGTACGGCGGGAATTAAAATTACTTACTGTGCAAACAAACATTTAATGGCTGTTACAAGGGTTGTCACAATACTTGTCTCTGGATATTAGATGCCAAATATATTGATGATTTTATTGCGTCTATCTTAATAACTTCACTGTCATTTTTCGTATTATTAATAAATAATAAATAAATAACGCTACACACTCAAAGCCCCACACTACGATACCCTGTGTCGTGGGTGCCATGGACAACACAGAAAGACGTTTACACACACACCCAGACCGAGAACAGAAATTTAAACTCATAATTTAAATTTCGGCCTCGCTGGAAATCGAACCCAGGACCCTTCGAACGGTGGTCCGGCATGGTAACCATTACGCCACGCGGGTCGTCATTATTAAGTAATCTTTGCAAACAATTGGTGTAACAATTAAGCCACGACTGGCAATTACCACGACCAAGGGTTCGGTTTAACGATACAAGGTAATGCTGTAGTTTAGATGTAGCTTTGATTATTACTTTTTTATTATAATTTTGGTTCTAAATAAAACTGCGGATTCCGTTGTTTTTGGCTTCCAACACAGCAATCGAAGTAACTTAAAAATATATTTTTAATGTATTTAATATTATTATATTTTTAATGTATTTTAGCCTTCTCAATACCGAAAAAAAGCACGTTGAAAATACTACAACTTATTTGAATATTTTAATGACAAGAATAACTCATACCCATGCGTTCGATATAAGTAGATCTAAGTGCTGTCTGTAAACGTAGGTTGAAAAAAAGCTCCTTGGGAGTTTCTTGCCGCTTCTTCCAAGACCACTCATGGTAGAGCATTGCTAAAGCGATGGCGTAATTGACTTTCGAAAAGTGTAAAAATCAAATTGGAATAAATGTACGATTTTAAACTTTTTTCATCGCGGACACTCAACATTTTAATTGGAATAAAATAAATGATTTGATCACAACACGATCGTTATCAACCCTACCACCAAGTTGAGAAGTGGTAATGTTGTGATCATAGCAGGTGGTGGCGCGCGGTGCCTTACGACGGCAATGTCTTACTATTAAGCCTTTTACCCAGAATCTATGGCCGCTATAACTAACCTTTGTTCATGCTGAGAAGAAATTTATTATTTTATAATTAATAAGTCGTGTGCTTACATGTTACTAGGAAAATGTATAAAAGGCGCGATTGCGTGAAAACTAAATACGAATTAAGATTTATACGTATAATTATTTTAATTTAATTTTAAGGATAATTATAATAACGATACACACTCAACAGGATTCACCATGTCGTGGGTACTATGGACAACACAGAAAGACAATTACAAACAGCCAGACCGAGAACAGTCATCATTCAAATTTGTGCCTCGCTGGGAGTCAAACTCATTACCCTTTGAACGGCGGTGCGGCGTGGTGACCATTACGTCACGCGGGTAGTCGAATACGAAGATTGCCGTAAAAAGAAGAGATTAAAGAAGATACTTTCTCTTAAGCTCCCAGCTAGAACATGAGTCGTTTGGCGATTGACTCAATCAAGAGGACTATAGCTGGTGAGGCTTCAAAGACAAGAGAAGTAATAATATCCTTTATAGATGTACCCTTTATACTATGTTTTTTATAGACTCTGAAATGGTAGAAGATAAAGCATCGATGTCCTTAGCAAATTTGTTCAGAATTCTCTGATAAAGGTTTTGGTACCAAAATTATATCGATCGGACACATGGTTGATGAGTTACAGTCGAAATGTTGATTTTTTGATATGTGTAGTATATTATAAAGCTGAAGAGTTTGTTTGAAAACACTAATCTGAGGAACTAGTCGTTGAAATGAATAGATGCGACAAATGTTCCCGTTCAAAAAGTTGTTGAAGTTCGTCGGTTCTATTAGTAAAGAATATTGTCTGTCTTTTTGTGAAGCCTGCCTGGCTAGTATGGCTATGTACCTGAATCAATGATTACCAATTTTTTTGTAACGTTACAGCCACAAATTAAAATATGCGAAGAAATTCCTAATATGAATTAAATAAATATTGATAGCGACACCAGCGTTTTGGGATTAGGAACTCGGAATTGAGTGTAATTAAAGATGTTTTTATGTTATCTAATATGACTTATATAACTTACAAACATGTAAAAAATATTTAGTGTAACAAAACATAAATATGTGAAGAAGAAGAAAAAGATATTTAGTCCGCCACAAATGAGTGTCTATTTCAAAATGTAACATGGTAATGTTTAATGAATGCTTAAAAATATTTAAAGAATATTATAACATTAGCAAGCGGGTATTGTCTGCCCACAGTGCCAACCCTGGCGGAGGCTGCAGAAATGTCAAGCAGGATTACGAAGACGAGAATAGGCACAACAAGAGCAGCGGTGCGGATTTAGCTCCCAGGGGAGTCGAGTGGAGTCAATGATCTGGACTTAGCTTGCCAGTTGCCACCTATAATCGAACGCTAAATTAAACTTCGATAATATTGCTAAAGCGATAATATTGCGAAACGATCACAGCACGGCTCATGTCGATCCTAAACGATCAAGTTAAGCAACAAATAGGATCGGTAAATAGATAAGACCGCTAGTGACAGAAATTTCTTGACCGTTTCCGTGCTTCGGAGGGCACGTTAAGCCGTTCATCCGGGTTGTTGTCGCAAAAAGCAGCCGTCAAATCATATCGGAGGCCTTCGAACAGCATAAAAACATTCGACACTTGGCCACTAATCTCTCCACCAATTCGCACTGGAGCAGCGAGCTGGAGGGATCTTAGCCTTCTCAGTGATGAAGAGGGACCCGTGCTCTGTAGTCCCATTACAAGTTGAAGGAAAAATATTGCTTATAAAACCTTTTATAATAAAAGGACTAAGTGTTGTCAACGATTATACCAACAAATAACCTGATGAGTCAGTATTTCTACCTAGATACCCTCGTGCTTGAACAAAGCTACTCATATCCCGGGTAGGGTATTGAAAGCCAGTACTTTTCTTCTCTTCTTAATTAGCTAGTGACTCCTCAATAATTTGGATCTTCCACTAGTTTGTCAACCATTACATGAAGTTGATGTATTGAGAAGACCGAAATGCCAATTTAAAAATAACAGCTACCAGTACACCGGATACCTGTGAATCTTGGATCTTGAATCCTGTCACCTTGGACAATCATGGTCTAACACCGTACAGAGCAAACGAAGTAAAGGATTTGTGAAAAGATTTTTTAAGGCAATTTACATACTGGTGAAGCTATTCTATTGAGAACATTACAAGGGCCTTACAAGTATACTAGCCGAGAAAGGAGCAGAGGAGTTAAGTGGTACCTGATGGTAAGTGGTCACCGACATGGACATCGACAACATCATAGGCACAGCAGATAAATTAGCCAAGATGAAGAGAGTAGAACGACAAGAAAAACAATACTAGCTCTCAAGCGCCC
>DWJN01003358.1:0-13740 GCA_018248895.1 Carystus phorcus | reverse complement strand
CACAATAGCATTTGTTTGTTTTGTTATGTTTTCTCCACGGAGAAGAATCAGTGTTGTCAATGCAACAAATAAAATTCTCGTTACTTTTTTAAAACTCTTGTTTTTTGAAAGGTTATGAGACACTGTCATCTTTAGGTGGTATGTCATCAATAGGTGCCATTACCTTACTTGTTTGTGCATACATTCAAGCCGTGGCGTATCGTATACGACATTTTGACATTTATTGTAAACGTGGTTTCATAACATAATACTGAGTCTAATTATTTATTATTAAAATGAACGCCTAGTTAATGGCCACAATAGTATTGTCAAGTATAAAAAACGTTAAAGGCTTTATGCGTTAATACAATGACAGGTTGACCGTATGTAAAATTTAGTATCATGAAGATATGTCTATACAATTCTTGTGTTGTCGTTATTTTGAAATCAGTAAACCGATTATAGGGATCTCATTTACATCAAAAAATAATTTTCATCCTTTACAAGACCTTGGCGCCACAACATATTTATTATTCAGATATAAATCAAACTGACAAATGAGTAATACAAAAACTAGAATCATATCTATAAACATTATGATTAATACATGTAAACAGTCTATTATTATTATTAATAATATAATTTAATATAAAGCCTTCCTTTTGCGCCGTTTATAAATGTAATTAAATTTAGATGATATCATATACATACTATATTAATAACAAGAGGTCGGAATTATCAAACAACATACATTTTCGCAATTGAAGCTTGTGTGGCGCATTGATCACTATACCGGATTGCCGTTCAAAGGGTCCTGGGTTCGATTCCCAACGAGGCATATACCTTTTGAGTGATAATTTTAAATTTCTGTTCTTGGCCTGGGTGTATATTCTTGTTTTTTTCGTTGTATTCACGACACAGGGAATTCTATTGTTAACTCAATATCAACTTCCCAATATACACAGGTATAGTCGAATGACAACGCAATATTCTACGATCTTCTATACATTTTTAGAAGAATTTTTGTATCAATTAAATGACTTTAAAAATGTACTCTTTCAATATATTCACGTCGTAGAAAAATTACATTCATTAGTAAAGTAGTGAGTTTATTAAGCACTGAGGAAAATAATTTATTTATTCTATGATTTTCTAAATTCATGAAAAATCTAATTCAAATGTAGTGCTTCTTACTTTATTATTTCCTTTGCTTGCTGTACTATTCCTTGATGGTTCTGTATCGATACCGAACTTGCTATAAAATAAAAATTGAATAAGTATAATATTATATAATAAGATAAATATGGAATATACTGATTTGACCCCGTTACAGTTGGTTTTATTATTATCTTAATATATATAAATTACGTGTCACGGTGTTTGTCCGCGATGGACTTATAAACTATTTAACCGATTTTAATGAAATTTTGCAGTTTGATCCAACTCGAAAGGATAGGATAGCTTATATCCCATTTTATAGTCGCAATATTATTTTATTGCAAATTAATTGATTGATATCTTACAAAGGATTAGTTCCCTAGGATACTAACAGATGGCGGTGTTAGCTAATTAGTCGGCTAAATTGAGTATGTAAACCTTAGTTACAGCAACGCGTGGCCGGGTCTCCTAGTTGTCTATAAAAATTGATTGATAAAAATATTGCAATTTAAAATCCCAGTCAATTACATTTCAAGTATTAGTTATAAGTGACCCAATAGGTTTTACGAAGCAATGCGAGAGCTATCACTAATAATTTGTAGAAATCCCACTAGATTCGTGTTGCCACTAAATTCATGTATATGACTATGAAGCTGCGTTTATGTTGAAAGTGGACGCGGAAAAGTTGAGCTGAGGTCAAACAGGTAGAACACAGTTAGGTATATTAATGTCACACCGATATTTATGCTGGTAATAAAACTAACAACACCGAATTTCAATTATATATTTACCTACATTGTTTAATATCTATTAGCAAATTGGAGCCCATATTATTTTATTTAAATTTATGTGTAACCCTGACTGTCTATCTATAAGTTTATAGATTATATTATAGTTATAATTGGCATAATATATAACTTATAAATATTATCCTTTTCGATGTGAAAAACCAATTTATTCTCGCAATTATAAACATATAGGAAACAAATAATTATACCTTTTTACATATCAGGTAACGATGTTATCCTGCAACATAATAAAATAATTTTCTATCGAATCGAAATGTCTATCTAAACCATTCTCGCATCCTCTTAAGACATACAAAATATTTAATCAAAATCGGTTCAATCCGAAGAGTTCAGCGACATACAACCAAATAGAAGAATTAAATGTATAACGGTATTTGGTAAATATTAAATTCGTATTATACTGTATACTTATAAATGCTAACCAAAAAAACTGTTCACTAGAATAATACTATGAAGCAAACATACAATTCATTAAATGCATGATTTGTAGGAAAATATTATGTTTCTTCTGCAGCTTTTTTTTAATTTATTTTTGAAGGTTTGTTAAATTTGTAAGAGTTCCGTACCTTATAGGCGCCATACCCGTGTAATACTTATACTCAATGAAAGAAGAAATGTCTAGACCAGTATTAGTTTGCTTACTTTATACTACGGTATTTTGTACGTGTTAAAATCATGCTTGAACCTTAAACTTTTCAGACATAAAATTATAAGAAATTAAAACTTATTAAACGTTGATGACTTAAACGACACACCGAGCATAATAATTTATCTTAACATATTTTTGTCACATAACAATAGGATAGAGGAAAATAAAATTAAAAACGAAGTTAATTTTTAATTTATTTCCTAGGTATCCGGGCGTCTGATAAAAAGATACGAAGTGGGAATCCCAGAGCGGTGTGTGGTGATAAATACTTCATAGGTACCTCCGCTACCTGTTAAGCTACGTTCAAATTTAAATTCAAATTCATTTATTCATATATGTAGGTATTATTTCAATTCACATATGCACGTAATTTTTGATTTGACCACCGTTGCGGAAAGGTGTTTATATACACCGAGAAAAAGAAACGGCGACAGAATAAAGAAACGTAGCATTAGTTTTGTTTAAGTGTAAATTTTCGGAATAGTCTCACTGGGCAGGACAGGCAGACATTTCAAACAGGTTTCTTACAGGCATGTCAACTTAGAAATTGAAACGTTGGTTATAAAATAATAAATCCGATAACAAAAGCGCATTTGACAAACGACTCGGAGTAAAATTTCACACGTCTGTTGTACTGATCAATTATTCAAATCAAACGACACAAATGACGCTTGACAATAGATTTAACAGTTTATTAGTTAATTTTTCGTTGATTAACCTTTCGGAAACCAGCGTCTAGAATACCATATGCATTACAGAAATAAGTTTATTTTTACAAGAATTAAGTTTCTACCTCACTTAAAATAGTCGTTTAAAGCAAGTTGTAATTCCATTCAAGAGAAAATAAACACAGTTTTGGTTCTCACAACCAACGAGTAATGTGGGAACTTCAAATTAATAATTAGTTAAATTGTATTTAAAAATATTTCAATTACTAATTAATATAAAGGATTAGCTAATTCAATTTTAATTTATGCAAATGGGCTTGATGTTTAAAATATTTCTCCAACTACTTTTGCAATGCTGCTCTACTGGATATGTTGTATATTTTTAGATGCAAATAGTAAGATGAGACCGTTTCTGTTCCATAGGATATGGCAGCTATATAATAGAGTAGCTTTTGCATCTATGAAATGTTTTAATAAGACCTTAATTGATTTTTTATGCGACTTGAGCTTTATCTATAATGTATGAGGCGACGCAATTTTACAATCTAATAAAGATAAGAAATAAATAAATAATGGTAAACATCAAGGCTTGCTTTTTTGACCGCTATTTACGAAATGCGTATGTATGTTTAAGCGATACATATACCAAAATATTTTTTTTTTAATTTTTGTCTGTCTGTCCATTTGTTCCGGATAATCTCTGGAACGGCTAAAACGATTTAGTCGGGGCTTTCATTGGCAGATAGCTAATGTAATAAGGAATAACTTAAGTAACTTTAATTTATTTTAGAATTAGAAGTTATTGTAAAATCTGCGGACTGAACCAGGGTCGGCTCTAGCTAGTGCCCGTGTGCAATGAAACCCTGGCGCCCCCCTAGGCGTGACCTCCCCCCCTCGCTATCTTTAAATACATGAAATAAGGTTTATTTCGAGTTGAAACAAAATGTTCGAAACAGAGGACGCCCATAGGGCTCTCGCGTTTGATAACTGCCGCCACCGCGCTGGCTGACCGCTTCTGTCATATCATTGTTGTACCATAATAGTCCAAGACGATCCTCTTATCCTGAGACGGCGGCGTCCTTGTGTATTGCACACCCTGCACTATAGGTTAAGCTGCACCTGGATTGAACAATGACTTTTTGCACGCGGACGGGCACAGCTATTGGCTCAGCTATTGCCACTTTGCCTCGCAATTTGTGCCTTTTGCTGTATCTATACCACCGTCGATTCGTTTCGGCATGTTACTTACTTTGTGTACATGAAAATCGACTCTACATTTTTCATTATATCATTCATGTTTACATCACGCGTATCTTGTAACAATTCCTTAAATTTATTTGTCGCGCAATAGTTTTAATTTCCTGATAACTCTATTGTCTACGTAAACATATTATTTTTCCATTTATTAATTATTTTGTTAGTTTCATTCAATATTTAATTGGAGTATAGCATAATATTAACGAATCTAAAATCTAAACATTTTTTAAGGCTATTTTTATCGTCGCAGTAATATTACTTATGCATACCAAGATATACATAAATTTCTAATAATTATAGAAACATAAATATTAGTGTTATCACTACGAATATTTTTACTGTGCATTTTTAGATACACTACATTGATTACAAAAATATCATATATATAAATTGTGTAGTACCCCACACGACCAAGAAATTGGTTCTCTAAGAAAAGTGATGAAGTTAAGGAATTGAATTGTGAATTAATAATTGATAACCATAATTACTTATACATACATTAGTTCCTTAGGTTTATTAAAACTTTATCAGGAAGGGGAAATGACACGGAACTAATGAATAATTGAGACCAACTGCTCGCATAAGCTACATATTTACCAGTACATAATTCGAAAGGAATATAATATTCATATCCGCAAATCAAATGGTTTAGGTTCCACAGCGAACACGAGTGACATACCTTATACCGGTTCTTTCTAGCATTTTTTGTAAGCGAAACAAGCTAACGACTATTGAATATAAAAATAAACAAAAGTCATGACTATTACTGAATCAGAAACAAGTACCGGTGTTGCATTACTTAATACAGTCTTTGGATCTGTTCGACAAGATGCGTGTTCTTCAAACCCACAGCAAGTAATGTCATCAGATACATCAGCTGTCGAGCTTTCTTTGTATGCCAGCGATTGACCAACATGTTTATTTACAACATTTGCTTTAAAAGCCTAGTAAGTAAGTAAGTATTTAATAGGCATTTTAGTCCACGATGTTAACTAATTTTATTTCATCATAATTTACATTAACAATTATAAAAAAGCCTTGAAAGTTTATAAGCCAATTATAAATTCACACTGCATTAATATTGTCAAATAATTAGTAGCTACGATCCATGTGGCGTAATGGTCACCACGCCGCGGCCGTTCGATGGGTCCTGGGTTCGATTCCCAGCGAGGCCGAAATTTAAATGATGAGTTCAAATTTCTGTTCTCGGTCTGTGTGTGTAATTGTCTTTCTGTGTTGTACATGGCACCGACGACACACGGTATCCTAGTGTGGGGCTATGAGTGTGTGGCGTTATTTCTTCAGGACGTCTTCTACCCGATTCCTATAAATAATTCTAAAACGTATCCTATGCCTCAAATCGGAACGGAGCTATAAGAAAAAACTGTTAAATGTTGTTGGAGAGCCTTAATAAATAAATTAATAATACGTCCTACTTAAAATGTTCGCGTATTTGTGAAAATGTATGAGTGAAATTGAGGATATAACGTCATGTCAATAATCTGACTGACATTAATTCCTCGTGAAAACTTTGATGTGATACGTTGCAATCATATACATTAAAATAAAAAATATATACATATAATTACGCCTTTTTCCTTTTGGGGTAGGCAGAGATTGCAAATAGTTGAAAGATCGATTTGAATTTGTTATACGAGATAGTATTTATTGGAACAAAGTTTTTTAAAGTTAAGGTTTTGCCACGAGACTAGGGTTTTTTGATTAATTTGGAATGATTGCCGGGTTTAACTACTAATTTATAACAATCGTTTTATGGACAACTTAGAAATAATCTTTTCTTGCACTAAGTTACATAATATTGAGCAATACTGTAAAAGTCTAGAGTAGTTTAATAGGAAAATATTTATACGAATGTTGTTTCTATGTACATATGTACATATATTGCTTGACAGACATGGCAGAGCTAGATGAATTAATTCTTATATGGGGGTTCCTTATGCCGCATCCGTGGTTGCTAATACTCATGCGTTATTAATACTCCTTAGCACTTAAAAGGATTTTTGATATTGAATCCCTACAGTGTCAAAATGACACAAAAAAGGATTAATATAAAATCATAAATTGTCTGATTTATTTGAAATAAGCTACGGAATATTTCCCTGTTGGACGTTGAATACATTTGTATCCAATTACTGCATATGCTTATTTTTCCAAGAAGTCTGCCTGCCTAGCTGCCACCCTCTTGCTTGAATCAGGAAACGATTCATCGTATTCGGGCTAGGAGCTTGAGATATTATGTACTTTCTTTCTTTTGTGTTCATTCCTAGCCGTAACGCATGAGTGATGCTGATGTCCATGGGTGAAGTTCACCACTTACAATCATTTAGATCTTTTGTTCGTTTGTTGGATTTGTTTGTTTCATAAAAACATCAGATAGTTATAAAAAAATAAAATTAAATATACTTATTTGTTACACTTATGGCCCAGGCCCCCTTTGCTGGGAAGCTCGTAAAATTCGCCGTCATGGCGTACGTTCACGGAATGTTGTTGACACAGACTGACGTCACAAACGGGTCTAGCATGGGTCTAAACAAGTAGTTATTATTAGGATCGTTGCGTTTTGCTTATCAACTACGCACCACGATTACTAAATTACTTGTGTTACGGCATTTTCATTTAATGAACTTGTTGAGTGTGAACTTGGTGCTTTGAATATGGAAATATCTATCAATGTTTCGAGTCTTACTTATCAACTAGATATGTTACTAGATCAATTCAAGAAAGGCGTCGAGCGTTGTATTGTGTACGTTAAGTTAATGCTGTCTTTTAGTTATTTTTTTTTAAATGTCGAAAACCATCAATTTAGCTGACAGCAGATACGTGACTTTAGGGTATTTAAGGATTTTAAACTGCGTAACAATTGTTGTCACTTAAATTTTCAACACCTATAACAAAGCATTGATAATTTTGTATAATCGTATTTACTTAACGTAAAAAATGATTATCATAATATAATTTAAAAGGTATAATTATTGAAATTTAATGGCTTTAATTACTGCAAAATATACTTCAAACCACCGTTATCCAAAATAACTTAATTAGGTTAGAAATATTTTTTTTAAAGATTTTATTTCAATGTGTTTCAGCGCAATAATGTTGTATACCCAAAATAAATTACTGTCTTTTGATACTAGAATTCTCGGCCGCTGTGTAATTTCAAGAGGCTTTTGTTGACAACGGACATCTAAAAATGACGTGGGAAGCGTATTGATGTAAAGTGTGTATGTACCTATTACTTATATTGTATTTTGATGTTAAATTTCAGCAAACCATAACACGAATAACTTTTGAAGGAATTCATATCTTGTTTGTCATCAAGTAATTAAAAGTATTAAAATAATACCATTCGTAACAACAAGTCACAATTTACATAAACTAAACTTATGTCTTCTTTATTATATGCCATATCAACATGCCATTTAATAAAATTTACTGTCGTACCAGAATAAAAACAACACGTTGTTATCGTAAAATAATAACATTGACTCTTCGATTTGTTATTTATTTTTCTGAAAGAAATCACATAGTGAAATTAGTGTATATTTTAGTAAATGTTATTAATCTTAGAAAATAACATTACCAAGTTTCAATACTTAATTAGTGTTAGGTACACGGCTCAAATAATGAATTGCTTATACTTATCTATGTAATTTACTTTTGACCAATAATGAGTTATTGTTATGCATGTTTTTGACGTGCCACCAATCACCGGAACTGATGGTACTATTGAGACGTCATTTAGAAGGTAACACTGACTCAGATGGGTTAACGGAATTCAAACATACTTGTTCCATGTTTCTTTCTACCGTCTAGCAGCTGAAAATTTCTGGGTTTTTGGAGCAGTTCCTCCAACTCCGCTTCAGGATCTCCATCTTCTCCCCCCGATTTCATATTGTCAATGAACACAACAACACACTAAGATACCGGCGAACACTTTACTAAATAGTCTTAAAGTTGAGGCGTGAAATCCGTTTAAGGAACGCATGGGTTGAATGAGTTACAGTCCAAAGGAATCATACTTATATGGGTACCCACCACGGTGGTGTGGAAGACGCGAGGATGTCAGCAGAGTGCTACGCGGCGACTGAGCGCGCCGGCCCGGTCAAGGGTAGCCGTCACCTCGCGATTCGGACCACTTAGGCCTCAGCCCAAGCACGGTCAGTATCACCTTCGCATTAACGTAAGCACACCACGGTAATTATACTTAGTATTGTTCCGCTGTCAAGGCTGAAATTATTTTTTTAATTACATCTAAATGTGGATTTGGTATCTTAGATCACGTCTCTGTTATTAGTGATAATGAATCGTTTATACCAGTTTTAACATTGATTATATTGGGTTCTGCGCTTTTTATTGCTCACAGTCTTATACCGGATTAAGATGAAGTGTTTATATTATGTATAGGGTTGTTATCCGCACACAACCTACGCAAGCCTTTAGAAAAACCACATTGACATTATTAATTTAATTTATCGGTTATGGTTTGGGAAATTGATGTGGGTTTTTTGTCATGCGTCGTAAGAAACGACTTTGAAATTAATTCACTAATAGATACTGCTAAATAATTATAGGTATACAAGATAATTATATTTCTAGGAAATATCATTTCTGAAGTGGAGGAAATTAAGACAATCTATTTACGATCGTTCGTTCTATACGGGTCATAACTGTTATAAGTTCGTAACGTTACTTTATATTCTTATTTTATATACAAAAAAAATGCTAACACGCCTTCATTTTGCCTCAAGAAACTTATTCTACACGTTTAGAATAAATATTTATCTGCTTTCAACACATTAATAACCCACTATAGGGTATGGGTCTGTCCTCATCACTGCGGAGGCCTAGAGTATAGTACACCACGCTGCCCCAGTGCGGTTGCTGTACCCAACTGTTATATGTTATATCACAGATTTCTTCAGTTCTATTCTTGTACCAAAAATCATCTTCTATAAAACAGAGTAAATACAATATTGTTGCACACTACCATATTAGGCATTTAAAAGTCGTCTTGTTTATCTCATTTTGTCCTAGCATGAGTCGTCCACCGACAAATTCCCGTCGTGTTTTCTTTCCTAGAATCTGTGTGTAAAATGAAAAGACGACTTCATAACATTCACAGCGATTTTATACGGTTAATATCAATAATTAAAAAAACAATAAGAAAAGTAGTAACTATGTAGATATCTAGAAACTAAATAATAAGCCACAAGAAGACTAATAGTTATTACACGTTACGAATAGGTATGTCTGGTATGCAATAAATGCTACCTTATAGATTGATCGCTAAACCTGAGGCTATTAACATAGAGGATTAGAACACTTGCACGGGAGTTAGTGCGTTGTTTTGTCGCATATCGTACTATAAATAAAATTTTCCATGGACCTAATAAAAATGAATCAAATAATGAGGGGCCCAGTTCATGATAGACCAGCAACGTATAGACTTGTTTGATATTACTAATGTCCACGGGTGATGGTGACCACTAACTATTAGGTAGGTCGTTTGTTTGCTTGACACGTCAAAGAACGATTTGTGTTTTTAAGTTTAATAATACTAAGTAAAATATATTAACCAGTGCCGAAATAAGAGGGGGGGGAGGGGGCGGTACGCCTCGGGCCTCTGGTCCTAGGGGGCTTCCAAATGGATGAAAGTTCCCTTGATCAAATAGTAAATAAACTTTTGAAAATATACTTGGTATCCACTTAAGAGGAAGTTTGGGGTTGGGGCCCGCGTAGACAAATAAGTATAGCCTGTATCCGTAGTTTCCATTTTTTTTATCAAAATTATTTATAATTCTGTAGAAAAAAAAAATATTTTATTCTTTTTAGGGTATTTAAATAAAAGCTTACTTTTAAAAAGATTTTTACTTTTAATTTTTTCGGTTTAAAGATCTTTATTTCTCATAAGACATACATAGTCACTTAAAATGAGAAAATTAAACATATCTTTTTTTTTTTTTTTTTTTATATATTATAAGTTAATGCTTGACATCAACTCCACGTGGTGGTAAGTGGTGAGGATGTCTAAGATGGTGGACACATTAACTTAGTAAAAGCATTCTCTATTGTAACTTAGTAAAAGTATTCTCTATTTGGTTTCACTTTTTACAATCTTAAAATTAACTTTATAAGATTATTATATTCGTATTTTAAAAACGTAAAAGTTTGAAAACGATATAAGTTCGTGTGATAAAAGAGACAAGTTTTAAAGGTTTATTTAAGACTTCTTATTTATTTATTCTGAAGAAGGATGTTATCGATAATAAAAAAATATGATATTACGAGTAAAAATGCCATAAAGACGGTCGTATGTATACAAAATTTTACAGTTGATCATTATTACTGAGACATTAAGGTTGAAGTTTGATAATATTGAATATTTTGTAATAAATCTAGAAGACCGAGTGATTCACTTTGACGCATAAAAGTTACGAATTAAAAAGGACAACAACGGACAAAGAGCCATTTTGCATTATACTGCGACAGTCTTCCTTCGGATGCCGCTGTATAGAGTAACGAATCGTAAAGAATTTCCGATCATTTTATAATCTACATTTATTATTAATGCCTACAAGCATTTTAAATATATACCATGAAATTTATTTATTGGTGAAATACACTAGAGTACTTGACATCTGAAAAGATAATTAAATTCACTCTTTATTATAATTTTCGATTGATTCTTAATATTTAATGAATCGAAAATACTTTGAGTGAATTAAAGTAAAATAATATGTAATAGGTACGTAAAATTCTTTAAGATCCAGTTGATTTTATACCAATGTTATATTACTGTTAGTACATAACGGTTACTAAGAATCTTTTGAGAATTTAGAAAATCATTAAGAAATAATCGTCAGGGTTTTATTCAGACAATGTTGAAGCTAATCATTCTAATAATGACATAACACGAAAAACAAAAATTCCCTGACAAATAAGGTTGGTTTAAGCAAAATTCTAAGGATACAATAAGTACATACATTAGTTCATTCTTTTTACATAAATAGCCGACAAAGGAGCTGAGCTAATTGATCATCATCACCCATGGACATCAAACACTAAAGGCATCACCAATACATTCAACAAGAAATAAGAGACAAGAAAGAAAGAACTTCAGACACTTCTATAATTTACATAACTCTATGAAAAAACGCATCAATACTTCTTTGTGGTCCGGGAGTGTAAATTTGGGCCCTGAGTGTCGCCGAGTCGTTTTAACACTACATCGCTAATTGGACACTTAAGCCACGGGAGGGTTAAAACAGTTTTTATTCGGGCCTTTGAGACCGGCGGTGACGAGTGATCTCACCGTCGTAATTACGGTCTTACGGTTAGAGATGGTCAAAGGAAATCGGATTCTATAAGCGTTTATCGTTTAACTTATGACATGTCAAAAGTTAGTACAAACTATTTTAACATGTAGTTTTGCTATTGTTATATCTTTAGTACGTCAGAATCGTAGGAAATGGAAGGAAGTGGTATCTGCATACAACAAACGGAAAAAGGCGTTATTATATGTATGTATATATACCCTTCAATTAAACTAAAACTTGTTCTGAATTTTTGTATTATTTTTTCTATTAAATAGAACCAATCATATTTTACATGCGTTATTTTGAAATTGATGTATCCTTCAGTTTAACTACAACTTGTTTGCAGTTTTTGGACTATTTTTTTTAGCAAAAACTTCACGATACAAAAGGTTTTTCATTGATAAGAGACAGATTACAGAGTAAGATGGCGATGTACAGACAATTAATTATTATATGCTACACATAATTATATAACAAAAAACTATAAAACTCTTAAAGTATCTAATAGATACTAGAATTTTTATACAATATATTTATAAAAGAATTATTATTAATTCAACAGAGCAAGGTTTGACTTGAATATAGCTTCTCTTACGCATGGGGTAGTAGAGACAGTCGTGGAACAAAAGTGAAATTTGTGTCTTTTTTTTAAATTTCTAGTTAACGCTTGACTACAACGCCACCTGATGGCGAGTGGTGTATTGTTGGATGACAAAGTGCATTAACTTAGTAGAAACCTATTCATTCTAGACTTGAAAACACATTATAATCAATCGGGAACACCGACGCCTTTAAGCTTTTCTTTTTGAAATGAAACTTTTGTAGAATCGTTTAATTTAAAACCTCGATGAAACGAAAATGCGTCACGATAAAGACCAACTTATAAATATATGGGAAAGAATGAGATAGCATACTTAACAATGTTGCTTGAAACGCCCTCTTTAAATAAAATAAAAAAACAAGTTCCAACGTTGGTTATTTTTATAAAGTTTCACTTCTATTGTGTGTGAATTGTACACAAACACATAAGTTCTTTCAATAACTTTTACTAGATGCTCTCCCATTTACGAATATCACTAACACCGCACAATTCTTGTTTATTGGTTACAAGTATAGATATTTTAGCTGGGCCTCGATAACTGCTACGCAAACTTCAAACACAATCGCAAATATGTAATAATCTATTTCTTATTCACGGCATTGTCGTAAATAGTTAGAACTTAGATCCCGAATACGTGTTAATATGGTTGTCACATTATTTGTCACAATTGCAGACAAAAGTACATATATATTTACTCTAACGTACACTGAAAAATCAACCATAATAGAAGACTTCCAAGGTCTATTTTCAACTGCACGTAACGTGTTTACATCGAGCGAATGACAAAAAAATTAGCACATATCTTTTCGTGTGGTGTTAATGTTAAAAATACTTGTTGTAGATCGTAATTCATGTTTAGTGTGCAGTGTCGTTTATTTGTACTGTTCATTTTGGAGTCACGAGGTTGTTTGGCGACGTGTGAAGTGATGTCCGAAATTGGTGCGATTACCTTATAAGCGGGCTTTTAGAGTCGAATTATTAGGTGAGAAAGTGAAATATTCTTGGCATGAAATCAGAACAAAACAATATTTTAAGGACTAGAAATCAGAGAGATATTTATTTATTTATTTATTACATATTAGCACGGCTCTCGCCAATTACCGCTAATTTACAAAATATAATAATAATTATAATATCAACATGTCAAATATAAAAGAATAAAGAAAATTTATAATAATGATGAATGAAGCTATGTATTACAATTCTAAAATTAAACCTAAAAGTCAACCTTATCCTTACATACATCACACAGTCATTTCACAATATCGCAGGCATTCCGTCA
>DWJN01003357.1:0-13742 GCA_018248895.1 Carystus phorcus | reverse complement strand
ATATTATCATGCGTCATTAACATATAAGGTGCTTTATTCGTTTTGGTTGGAATAACGAGAATCAATAATGATGAGATCTTGCTTCTACTACAGCGATGCGTTGAAGATACATTTGATGTACGCGGCGTGCAGTGTCCTCCCAACCAAGCCTAACCGCCATTCAAAGGGTCCTGGGTTCGATTCCCAGCGAGACGAAAATTTAAATGCTGAGTTTAAATTTCTGTTCTCGGTCTGGGTGTGTGTGTAATTGTCTTAGTTTTCCATGGCACACGACACGGGTTATCCTAATGTGGGGCTATGTGTGTGGCGTTATTTATTATTATTAGCTACTTTGACGGATATTAACATAAAAAATTTTGTTCACCTTCACTACATACAAAATTCCATTGACCTCGTAGCCATCCCTATTTTGAATCGTAAGCTCTGGAATATAAATTCATATGTAGGTGCTTAAGGTCAATTTTAATAAAACATTTGACTGTTAATTACCAACCCCGCAGGTACAATACAAATATGTACTTAGTAACTATTAGGACAGTTAATGTAGACAAACAGTATTATAACGTGCTAAAATTTACTAATAAAAATAATTGACTTCACCGTTGTTATCAAAGGTAGGCCAAAAAATCAAACTCAAAATCTTTTTCCATATATTTTCTTTATTATATGAAATGCAGTACTAAATTTATTGTTTAAAAACAACCAACAAAAAATACAATAATCACATGTTTTTATTAGGTTAAATGACAGTATTTTAATATTAATAAATATCTTTTGCTATCGTTTTAGAAAGGTGGACTATTATAGGGAAACGGTGCAAAAAATTTCGTCTGTCAACACAAGTGCCTTCGACGATTAAAAGAAGTTTGCCGAAACGAGCGAAAATTTCTTTAACTCTTCAGTATACATTGATTAATGCTATAGGTATGTGCGGTTGATCGTCACATTCGCCGATAACTGGCCGGTTGCCAGAGAGGCGCAACGACATGACTTCTGCGACCGCCAACGATTCATCAAGCTCGATGGCCAACCTCTTGATGTTTGCTTTTACATAAGCCACGTGACGTGTCTTTTTATTCCCTTGAAATATATCTTTTTAACCGACATAAAAAGGAGGTTCTCAATTCGTCTGTATTTTTTTATTTTGTTCGTTATAACTTTTACTTGGGGGACCATTTTGGATGATTCTTTTTTTATTTGAAATCTAGTGCTTGTTATGTGGTTATATATTAAGTTGACATCTGACGAGCAATTGTTGAATTATCTGTAATTTACTTTATGTGTATCACTTTGGACACTGTGGATTTTTTCTTTAACCATTGACAAAGCAATTATATGTAAAGCATAACATCACGGATGCATAATAAAAGTACCCACTAACACAGACTGACAGAGACTATAAGTTTATATACAACTCATAGTAATCCCTATTTTTCTACCTTATGGGTAATATTTGTATTCAAAATTTTTATACGACAAACTTCGGTGTATAACCTAGCTATTAAAAAAAAGAATTATCAAAATTGGTTTACTGTAAAGAGTTATACGTGGTCTAATATAAAAAATATACCTGTGGAATTGAGAACCTCCGCTATTTTATCGTCGGTTAATAAATAATTTTCTTTCCTATTTAAGACATCATTTCACTTAATATAAGCATACTAAATACTTTCAGATCACTACGAATTTGCTCTCAACTGTCTCAACACCATAGGAAAGCGACTCATGATAAAACTGAGCTACCATTAAACCATTGAAACCTGGACTTACAAACCGGGTTGGTTTCAAATTACCCGGCTTTATCCGGGTTGAGCTAGGATCAGAAACCACATCCCATTTGTGGTGCGACGCGAGATATATCATGTAGCTTTAGTGAATCTCTGATTTACTAATAAATACGAGTCAAAAACTACACACAATATTATGTACTTGCCGATGGGCATATAAGACTAATTCAGCAACGCTTTGCTTTGATAAAACTGTGCCTATTTTCTGAGTTAAGACTATTGATGTTTACTTATTGTAGGTGTTATACAAATATAAAGTTTATATCAAATCATGCTTTTAACTGTTCTATAGATTATTATTAACCTTCATCTATTTCAAGTTGGTAAAACAGTCAAAAACATTACGCGCGAACATTAAACATTAACCTTTCAATAGAATCTTCATAGTAGAAACAGATACATACTCCGGGATGAAAAGTATTAATTATGCTAATTACTATCTTAATTTATTTGAGACTTTTCGCTTGATGCTTCAACAGACAATAATTCCATACAAAAATGTTGGTTTTACCGATACCAAAGTCTTTTTATGTAAGTATAAAAGTGCAAATGAATCACGTTGATGGACATCAGGAACATCGGAAGCATCAATGTTGCGTCATCGGCAAGTAAGAAGAGACTAGAAAGAAAGTCTTGGCTCCTGAACCCTTGGACAGAAGATATCAGTCGATTGGGGGCTGACTCAAATAAACATACATACTTACAAAAACTGTTCAATGTACAGATTTCGTCCATTTATTTTTACTATAGACTAGCGACCCGCGCTTGCTTAGCTTTGGTAAAAATTTTACATAAAGAATAATTTTAAATTTTTCGCGAAGAAACATGAGACGTATTTTCATGATCGGCTTAGTATTTTGGAAGATGGGTAATCTTACTTATATAAGCATACAAATTTAGAAACTTTACCTCTCTATAATATTAGTATAGCTTAACTTTCACGACAAATGCTTACATGACTATTTTTGCTTCGTTAAAGTTAAGAAAAGTGTTCACAAAGGCCTAAATTCTTGTAGCTAAGCCTGCAAGGAAATTTGAAAGTCGAATTCACAAAGCTATGATAAGGCGCGATCAGAACAATACATCATCCCGTGACACCGGCAGCCGCTGGCAGTGCGCCAGCTTAGGTGTTGATGAAAGACATTTTAGTATTGGAAATGTCTGAGCGTAAATTATCGTTTCAGGAAAACAGGGTTAGATGAGATAAAAACTATTTTTTATGCAAATACAAACGATTGAACCACCTCCTCCACCGATCCGCACTGGAGCTATGCTTTAGACCTCCTCAGAGATGAGGAGAGACCCGTGCTCAGTAGTGGGCCATTAATGGGTTGAAGGCAAACGATTAAACAGGCCGTACTGAAACGCTTATAGCTCAACGAACTGCGAAGATTCTATGCAATCGACTGAATTTCAGTCAAAAACAAAAACATGGACATTAAACATCGACGAATCGCGACGATTCTAAGCAATCGACTGAATTTAGCAAGTGCTGGCGCAGTGGGTAGCAGTATAGGTGACCGCTAGTGGCAAAGTTTCTTGAGCGTTTTCGACTTTCGAAAATAAGTATCTGCATTCGTTATGCCGCCATTCCGGATGGTATCGTGGGAAGCAGTTAAAGACTTTGTCGAAGGCCTATGGGTGATCTAAAAACTTCTGACATTTGGGTTGTCCATTAACCCCCCACCAATCCGCAGTAGAACAGCGTGGTGGAGTATGCTTACGTAATAAATACCCTTAACCAATAACGTTCCATAATTATCAGCTATATACATATGGGCAACGATCAAATGCAGTTGTTATATGTCTAGATTTACCTTTGAAATATGTTTCTTACTGTACATGGTGTATTCATTCATGCTACGAGACTAGTAGTTTCGTAAGATGAAACTTTGCAACTACAGGCTCCCGAGTTCTACAAAGACTAATTGGTTGTACCCAAATATGTAAAACTAAACCTGGAAGTTGTGCAAGGAATTTCTGTATTTCATATAACACGGCTGGATCAGTGCAAAGTAAGAGTACAAAATTTTATCACAATTTTTAGGCGTTTGTATAGTATTAACCGAGGAGATATTTAAATACTCATACCTCCCAATATTGTTCCCCTCTTAAAGTTCTAAATAAAAGTCCGTGACAGCATGTATCTAGCTTTTAAGGTTAACCCACTGTAATCTTTTTTATGGTTATCATAAAATTGTTTCAAAATAATAATTTATTTGGCAAAACAACGTTTGCTGAGGTCAGCTATTGAAGTATAAGGTGCACCAAACTTAGCAGTTGCTCAGGAGCATATGCATTTAATTCCACCCATTAAATATATCATATATATTTATGTTCTATCTCACTATATACATATGTATATGTATACTAAATGTACAATATTCTTCACTTTAGTCATATATTTATTTGTTTTGTTTTTCTTTATCGCTATTGTACCTATATCGCCATTAATGTTTATACTGTCCGAAGGCTGACTGGGAGAGAATGCTTATAGCATTAAGTCCGCCTTTGTCTCTGTACAAATGTATGGTGCATAAAGTTCTACATAAAATGATTACGCTATGACCAAAACGTGCGCATCCCGTACTACTAATAGACCTTCGTTTGAAACTCCTTGAACTCTGAGCTTGTCGATGAGTTCAGTACTGCATCGAAACATTTCATCAGAAACTTTTCAACTCTCTTACATACAAAATGCAACGCTGTTTATTCTCGTACAATCGACTATTTGTACTGTTGTTCGGGTGAGCCGAGAACAAGGAACAAGTGAGTTGCAGTGTTGTTATTGTCGAATCGGTATGTTAGTGCGGAAGTTCAGCGTTGTGGTGTTTGGTATTGCGCCCCAAATAACTGTACAGACTAGCATTATTTGAAATGTTATATGATTGGTTTGGAGCTCACAAGTTCAACATGCATACAAAATTTTCTCATGGGAAGCTCAAAACTCAAAATGTAATATATTGTTACCAACGATTATATTTGATTCAAGAAGTTAATCATTTCCACTGATATGCAGTGGAGTATCGTATCGGAATACGTGGCCTCCTCAGTGATGAGGTATTCGTGATCTGTAGTAGAATATTGATAAGTTGAACGAAATAACTAAATATTGTGAAACAATGGCTTTGCGCAGAAAAACTATAGCCGCTTCGCGTAAATTTAATAAGTAAATTGTTCCTGAATATTATTTGTTCTTGTAAAGGGTCTCATTCAATGGTATTATACTCAAAATTCTGATCATTTATATCGTATGTTTTCATAAATAAACTTATGAATGTCAAATATTTTCTCTTACCACCGTATCAGAAATGTTGGGAAATTTTACTAGAGGTACGAAAATATATTTCCATTTTATTTTTCCATTCAAAGATCACAACTAATAATAGGGTAGCTTCAGGTTTAACATAACACAACTGATTTCGGTAATATGAAAAAACGGAGTTCTGTTCAAAGGTAATTTATAATACAGATTGATATACAAACGAATATATAATGTAGATGCATAATTATACTAACATGAAAACATTAGTCACAAAGCTCCAATCAGCAAAACTGGTTGTTGGAAAAACCTGTTTTAAAATGCACTCTGACTTCTGAATATAGCATAATGAATGTTGAATAAACTAGAAACAGAAAATACCGTCCAGACGTTTCTATCAAAGAGTCGTTTAAAACCGAGATTGAGACACGTTTACCCCGTGAGGTTCAAGAGAATAAATAATGATTGAGTTAAACAGCTCAGTAAAATAAAATGCAGTATCGAGCTGTTTTTATCAACTTTATACATTACCTTTATAACAAATTATTACAATCGCACTGTGGAGCTTGATAGCGAACTAAATTATGAGATTAATAATTAAGTTTGAATTGGTAAAATTACCTTTTAACAACATTATGTACCTATTCTAAGATATAGAGGTTTCGTCGCTGCGTATTCTTTTATCTTTCTACGCATATGACTTGAAAATTGGAGAAGCTTATAGAATTAAAACATAGGCATGGATTGATTGTTTTCGATTATAATCAACTTAACTACATTATTACTGTTGCTTGTCCATTTTATTCCATTTTATTTAAATTTTCATTGTTATATTACTTGCTTCAACCCATTACATTTCTATTACTAGGCACAGGCTGAAGTATGCTCCACTGGACATTGGTGGAGGGTTTTAGTAGCCATTAAAGTTTTCGGAAGTTTTTATGTCATCCGAAGGCCCCCATCGTAGCTTAACCACTTATCTATGATAACAATGGGAACATATTATTATTAATTGATATATCGTAAACCTTAAACACGATTTAACTAAGCGTACAACAACAAAAACAATTATTGTAGATTGCTTTACTTTTTCGCAATCTTACCTTACTCAGCTTTATTCTATGTTATCTATTCCACGTTCATCCTTTCTCTTTATTTGATTCATCCTAATCCTTTTTTGTTTTATCCTTTAGTGCTTTGTCTCGTTTTTATTCATTTTCATAATATACCATTCTATTCTATACAAAAAAGATAAAGTTAATAGCTAAATCTAGCCGTGCGGAACTGCAGAACAAAAGTGACCGTATAAAAACGAGCGGAGTTTCCGCTAGATTCAGTACTTTCAGCTTTACAATTCAACTGTGCGAAAGTTGTGAATACGATAATAACTTCTGTAGCTACGTGGAAAATAGCGAAGTTGAAGCTATGTTTATGTTTATAATGTTCATCATCACAATACATTTTTGTTACGTCAAATCTCTTTTTATAATAAAAAACGACGTCGACCAGATACCAGTAATTAGATTAATATAAGAAGCTATTCGAAGCGCTCATAGCCCGGCGGCTCGCAGTCGTCAATCGTATCGATCCTAAGCGATCGCAGCATAGCAGTCGTCAAGCCATGTCGGAGGCCTTCGGGCGGTTTAAAAACATCCGACACTTGGGTTGGCCACTAACGCCTCCACCAATCCGCACTGGAGCAGCGTGGTGGAGTATGCTCCAGACCTCCTCAGTGTTGAGGAGAGACCCGTGCTCAGTAGTGGGCCCTTAATGGCTTGAAGGCAGGCACAATGGTCACCATACCTGACCGAAGTTCGAAAGCATATCTCGTAAATAAAGGTTGCTACAATTTAGAGGAATACATTAATGATAAGGACGCCCGGAAATGCCGTATCCAGCTCTGCAAAGGCTAGTTAGTATTTGTGTATTAGTGTATTTATTACTTCAAAAGATGTGCTGAGGAGTTCCTTTCGCTGTTTCTTCTCCTCGATGCAAAAGCACCTTTCCGAAACGGTGGTAGAATCAAAAAATGACGTGCATAAGTGTATTAAAATAATACTAACATGAATAAATGATTTTGAATTTTGAAAAGGTTCTTCGATTCCCTTCTATGTCGTCTCATGATTGAGAGTCGTGGTTATCATAGCTCGTTCCTTGAACTAAGCTGCGCCAGGTTATCTTGAGACAGCCGTATGGACTCGTGGAGGATGATCTTACAGACTTGTTTCATTGTATCGGTCAGTCGGTCAAAGTTTTCGTGTTGTGTGAAATATGTAATGAATTTTAACAACTTTTTCAGTGACATGTGTGCCTAGTATCAATGCCTGCGCTGTTAGCTGCAAAACAGAAGTA
Source organism: Carystus phorcus (assembly GCA_018248895.1). NCBI lineage: Eukaryota > Metazoa > Arthropoda > Insecta > Lepidoptera > Hesperiidae > Carystus > Carystus phorcus. The sequence goes on along the minus strand of DWJN01003357.1, from coordinate 6,341 downwards.
GAAGCTAGACAACAAGAGGTATGTTTATTTTTAAAATGATTATAGTAACACTTATTTTTCTTTTGATGTGAAACAAGGGGGGTTGTCGTATGATATAGCACTGTTATTCGTAAACAAATTAACCCATTATGCGATTTTGAAAGCTGACAGCAAGCAAGACAGAAAGCAAGCTGAAATATTAGTAAGTACTGAAGTCATATATTTGCAGCTACCAATGTAATCTAATACTTCAAAATTGAACTAATATACATATACCTCTCGTAGTTTAATAGATTTGGATTTAACTTAACGGACAAAAACAAACAATTATGTCTTTGTGTTATTCTTACCTTAAAAATATCAAAATGGTCCATAGCTATGTTTAGTGGAAATAAAAGCAGTCGTTTCATAGATACTTTCTCATTGGATTATCCCTTCGCGGGCTATTGAAATTAATAATTCCAAATTTTTATGCATATGTATATGCATAATATATATTTGAGAGGGGAGTTATTCTTAACAATTATGTTCATCTTATAAAAAGAATACATTTAAGGCATACTTACATACTGTCTTTAATATTTAATAATAAAGATGCAAAATATTGGAATTGTTTAAGACATTTAAATCGATTTTCGTATATGGTTTAAGTTTTTCTATACGTTTTATAGGTAACAGCACTAGCCAATAGATTTCGGCCAAATCAAGCGTGTGTCTCATATACCACTGTCGACGAGACGAATCCACGTAAGTTTTATATTTATTTATTTAAACTTTATTGACCACGATACAATCAAGGTACAAATGGCGAGCTTATGCGTAATTGTATTAACCATTAATGCTTAAAGCATTCTTTGCCACTGAACCAAATAAAAATATACAAGAAAGGCAGCGTCGAAGACCGAAATATTAAAGTAAACGAACAGCAAAGTTACATACATAACATATACTAACTTCTTATTTATTTATTAGTAATTTTACTTAACTTATAGTTACTAAATGACAGATCTAAAACGGATTTCTAGTGGATTAATAATAGCTAGATTTGGAAGCAAAACTACCATAGGCTTCGAAAAGGTCATAATTCGCCACCGAAACTAAAAATCCAACCCGGGTATAAATATTACCTCCAAAGGTTATTCGAAGTCTAAATACAGTCATCAGCCTTGCATATATTTGCATTACCAATCGAATTTATAATAATATTCTCAAACAACAACAACATATATACTTATTAGTTCTATTCAAAACTATTACAAATAACCATTCGTTCATGATCTTCACTGGTTTGAGTTGGTGCGTCGTTGGTCAATCAGTCAACGTTAGCGCTTAATTTAAATAGATGTCAGCGTTATATTTCATAACTAACCTATTTTTCTGGATGCGTGATTCGTCTTATAAAGGTCAAAGCAGCGTGGTGGAGTATGCTCTAGACCTCCTCAGTGTTGAGGAGAGACCCGTGCTCAGTAGTGGGCCATTAATTGGCTGAATGCAACGCATTGGTAATGCTTTTGGTGTTGCTGATGTGGTGACGACTACTTGACATCATGTTGCTTGACCGCTCGTTTTTCGGCTAGTTGCATTAAAGCTATTGATTTTGTCAATACAGATGCTACTGTTCACTAGATTTATTTTAATTATTGGACTATATTCTTCACCGTTCACTACATTTATTTTTATTACTGGACTACGTTCTTCACCGTTCACTACATTTATTTTTATCACTGGACTATGTTTTTCGTGTTCTGTTGCTAGTGGACCAACCAGCAGTCATCAGTCTCGGAGTGTACGCGAGTGTATTGGCGCTGCTGTTCCTCCAGTTAGCGTTTGCCGTGGTGTCTGCTGGGCTGGCGATCCTCAACGCCACCAAGAATCCCACCGAACCTATTTTTGGATTACCTGGTAATGTATTGCTTCTTTTTTAACCTTGAACATCTACATGTAAGGTGTGTTAGCATACTGAGCAAGCAATGGGCATCGACTACCAAATTACGTATAGATTACGATAGTTTTGACTTTTATTTCAAAAGAATGTGAATAATCTTACTTGCCGATAGAGTTATACGTATCCGACCTAATATCATGTTATAGCAGCGTATAGCCCTAAAATAAGTACTTTTATTTTTAATATCAGACAACTTCACCTGTGTTTTACCATCATATTACGTAACTTAAGTTTTGTTACTACACCGTTGAAGAAATAACTAAATAAAATAAAATGCAAAGTTACTTATACACCGCATTATGTTCTGGGGTTATGGGTGGTATGTACAACAGGACAATACAAATAATATACCACTAACATCCACGTCTCGAGAACAAACATTAATTTATCTGTCTGTTACCTCAACTGATAATCGAACACAAGTTTCCTTGCTTCAGGCAGGGAATGGGTACGGGTGGCTACGGGTTCATCTGAATATTGAATGGATGTCCAACAATGCAACATTTCAATTTCAATTATTTTTGGCGCTCATATTGTTTATATTTATTCCAGGCTGTCTATACGCAAATATAGCAACATCAGTAGTCGGCATAATAGTTTTACTTCTCTTCGGCATCTACTGGGCTACTTCTAGTTGGCAGGAGCATCTGGCCTTCTCGTCCATAGCGTTAGGCCTGTTCACTCCAGGACCTGGCCTTGGATACTCTTATTGGTAAGCACTTTTATTGGTACTCTTTTTTATACGAGACTGTTTGGATAATAGTTGGATACTATTAATAGTACCTTAAAGGTATTCTTATGGTACTCTTATGGTACTCTTGTTGGTACTCTTGTTGGTACTCTTGTTGGTACTCTTATTGTTACTCTTATTGGTACTAGTTTTTGTAAATATTAATTATGGTAAACCAATCATTCTTTCTTGCCAAACTTACTCGGCCTTATTTCAAAACGTGGACTAGCAAAGTACCGGTTGAAACTTCTATTAGACCAAGTAAAATAAACCTTGGCTTAAAGCATACTATGAAAGATAAACCTATACTTGATAATCGTGGTTTAGACCTTATTTTGTAATAAGGCGGACTGTGTTTTTTACTAGCGAACAGTTATATCTCCGTACAACAAATTATAAAAATAGATGGAAGATTGAATGCAACTTACTTCTTTCTCGGGCTTTTTGTAACTGTGAGAAATTCAGAGAAAAGGGGGCATACGACTCAAAAAATAATTACTATGTTCTTTGTGTATTTCTTTTATTCTTATTTATTTATTTATCCTTTATTGAACCTTAAACATTAAAGGAACAAAATACGGACTTAAAGCTTAAAGCATTTTCTGCCAGTCAACCTTAGGGCAGTGGGGAGGCGGTTCAAGAGTGAGATTGCTTAGATAAGAAAAAAAAGAAAGTAAGAGAAGCGTTCTTGGGTTACTTATTGTGTTTCTCTTATTGTCTTCTTTTATTCCAGGATACTCATACCGGCATTGTTATGCTCTAACATGAACGTCGCTCTCATCTTGTTAAGACGGTACCTACTAGAAAGAGATCCACCACCACCCACCATCAAGATCGACAACCACGCGGACGGCAATATATTCCTATACTAATTGTATTAGCTTAAATATGTTATTAATTATATGTTAACTAATACTTTTGTGTTTCATTTTACGAGATTATCAGTAACGCTTCCGAGAAATAATGTTCCGAGAAATAAATTTTCAATTTCTAGTCATGGGATTTTTTTCGTACAATTAGACGACAAACAAATAAACGACATATAAAGTGTTCATAGTCTGGCGGCTCGCGTCCATTCTAAGCGATCGATATAGTTAAGCAACTGTGGGTGCGGTCGGTACCTGGATGGATGACCACAAGTGGTTTTGCTGATAATTTCCGTGCTTCCGAAGGCAAGTTAAGGTATCAGTCCCACTTGATATGGCAAATAACAGTGCTCAAGTCGTGTCGGAGACGAAAGAATATACCTATATGATTGTCCATGTTTGATTAGATATCAAGATTCATTCTACTACAGTTAATGTGAACGAATGAGATATAACAAACGATCAACATTCGTGAACAAATGTTCCAATTCACGCCGCGCTCGACGTACGATTCGTGAAAACAAATCTTACAATTCTTCATTGTCCAAAGCAATATGTTATACCCGTGTTATACCTAATCTTTTTCGGGAGGTTGTGCAATAATAATAGTAATAGTAATAGCATTTGTATTTATAATTTTTGAGTCTGCGAGTCACTAATTAAAAACACAACAAACACTTTACATTTGGATCGCAACAAAACAATAAGAAGAGAAATATTAGTAAAAAACTGAGATGTTTTGAAAATTTTTTCAAGTGGTTACTAATACATTGTTCTACTGAAACTAATATAGGTAATGAGCTAATGTTTGATTCTTTATTTGCTTGTTTTCGATCGGTCAAATAACTTGTTTAATTGAACTGAACAAATAATTTGTTCAGTCAGGTGCCGCTTTGCGGGGAATGGTGACGCAAATTAACCGCAATTCGCTGGATTACGAGCGCGACATGAGTGGCTGGGAGATTGCCTCAATTCACGAGAGATTATTGAATTCGATATTCTTCATAAGTTACTATTTCGACTTGAGAGCAATTTTAGTCTTCTTTATTGGCCGATAAAGTAATGCTTTCGGTGTTATTCATATCCCTGGGTGACATTGACTACTTATTATCGAGTATCTGGTCTGTTGATTTGTCTGCTATTTATATAATAATAAATTAGAGTTTAAGCGCTCATAGCCTGGCGGCTCGCGTCGATTCTAAGCGATCGACAGAGTTAGCAACTAGCACCCGCCTTCGCTTCGTTTCGTTATTTTGTGTACATACATATCAGCTTAAATTTTTTCCATGTTATGCCATTCATATTTGCATCACGCGTGTCGTGTCAGTCTGCGATCAAACAAATTCAGAATGTCATACATATGTCATCTAGTACTAGTGTCATCGTACTGAATTAATTGATTTGATTGAAGCTTGAATTATGCGTGATAAAAAGGAGCCTAGGGCAATCTCCAGTCTTTCACCTATCTTCATACTAAATATCACATCGATCCGTTGCAGTTTTAATGTGAAAGAAGATAAAACAAACGCACCTTCGCATTTTTAATATTGTAATATGATATGAATATTGTAATCGTTTTTCACTGTAGCATATCACTTTTGAACTATCATTTTATACGTTCTTCAAACCCGCCTCTGCGTTCGAAATTCGACGCTAATTCATTTTCCCAAAGGGTTATTTCACACTGACTGTATACTGTATCAGATGTTTTTTGTATATGCATTCGATTTTCTGCAATTCCGTGTAAAGTTTAACTATGTCAAATTATATGTGCGGGATGCAAACATTAGCTCTTTCAATATTCATATAAGTATATTTTTGAAAGAAACTGATGTATCTTCACCTGTTCCTAAACGTTTAAATAGGTACTTTGAAATCCTTAACACCTGTTTACTTTCAACTGTAAACTGTAACTTCAACTTTAACACCTGTTTACTTACAAACATTTCGCAAATTTCACACTAAAATAAATACATTATTCGGATTTAAAGGTAATTCAAAAAGAGATTTAAAAAAATATCCATCAGATTTAATATTGCCTCGAAACCATTTTGGACTCCAGTTAAACAAACAATAAATACCAGTTAAATCATACCAACCGTTTGGGAAGAATTCAGTGACGATATAGCCAGCAGAATTGTAAGTATTAACACAAACAAGAATACAGTCCAAATGAAGCAGTAGCATTAACTGCTACAGACCGATGTTGTAACTGCTTTCTACCCATTAATAGCTCACTTCTGAACACGCGTCTCTCCTCATCACTGAGAAGATCTAAAGCATACTCTATTAAGCTCCTTCCCCGCAGATTGGTGGAGAGGTTACTAGCCAATCCAAGCGTTGGAATAAAAGCCACCCAAAGTACTCTGAGATAGTTTGACGACTGCAATCTACGATGTCAAACCGGACGGAGAGCTTAATGAGACCTTTGAAGCACGGAAACGCTCAAGAAATTAAAAAAAGGGGAAGCACTAAAATGCTCAAAAAAGAAGAAAGTGTGATGACAAATAGAAGTTTGGATTAAGGGAAGAGAGAGACATGTTCTCACGATGTCTTTATGAATTCTCTCCACAATTATAATGCTTAACCTTACTTGTACTAATATGGCTCAGCTACACACTACATAAGAGACGAACCAGAATTGAACAAGAAACGTTACTAAACAAAGCAAAGTAACAAACATATACAAGGTGGGCCAAAAGAAGTCATCCGATGTTCTTAGGCTCTAATTTTTTTTGTAAATAAAAAACTTCGATTCTGTTTTTTTAATATGTTTATTTGAACCTTTAGAATTTTATTGGTCAAGTCGAGAAAATGATAT
>DWJN01003356.1:0-13742 GCA_018248895.1 Carystus phorcus | reverse complement strand
TTTGATACAGCACGCAATGTTTCCACCAGTCCAAGGGTATCAGTTCAGGAGGAGGTGGCGCTGTTGTCTGTTGGGATAACACCGCCCATGTTACAACACCTGGAACCATAAACGGTGATTATATTGCCTGCCTTCAACCCATTAATGGACCACTTCTGAGCACGGGTCTCTCTTCAACACTGAGCAGGTCTAGAGCATACACCACCACGATGCTCGAATGCACATTTGTGAAGGATTATATTGACGGCCTAATAATTATTATGACCTCATTGCAGAGGAATTAGTGACAGTATATCTATTTGAATTGATATTTTACGTAACTATTGTCCTTGAGCGTAGTCGAACATATTTCTTGTGTAAACTTGTGTCGGCAAATTCGAATAACAAAACATTTTTGCTAGAGACTAAAACAGCTGACAATCATATATGATATCATTAGTATAATCGTTTTAATACTTCTCTATCAACTAAATATTGCATTGAATGTATCCAAGTAATCATTTTATGCTAAAAAATTATCATCGTTTATTTATAAAGCCCCCCTGGTGTGAGGTAACCTACACTACTGTGGTTCGGATTTGAATCCGTAAACATTCTATTACGACAAACATTATTACTCGCTGATAATAAACTGTATCAAATAATTAAGTATTTTGGGACAAAATATGCTTGGATATAAGTCTGCATATTTCAGAGATTATATACAACCGCCGTAAGTACACTACAAAATGATTAGATTCATTATCACAACTCAGAACGATCAACTTCGAAGCCCTGCCCATATTACCACTATGTTATGTTGTCGAAAAAATTTAGCCGATTTCACACTCATGGAAATTATCTAATAGACATAGGATAGCAAATGACTTCAACCCATTAATGACTTAGCGGTTAAGAGTTTCGTCTCATAACTCACTGCACGGCTTAAAACATACCACACTGCTCCACTGATTGGTTTGATAAATAATACGATAGCAAAGTACCTACGTTAACTGTAAAATTTCACTTCGAAATATAACGCTTGCCCCCCAATATCTCCAAGCGGGAGTCTGGTATTTAAAACCACTGCTAATAAAGGTACCTGCAATGATCGCCAAGCCCCCGACGACCACGGCTGCTACCACCACAGCTTTGAGAGTGTTCATGTTTAATGTCGCGCCCGGCTCCCGCCTCGCGTATTTATCTGCCGCACTCGGCTGATGTTATCGTGGTATGAATTCGTTGATGACATTACCTTATTCATGCGGATTTGCCTGTCAGGTCTAGCTTTTGTGACAAATAATCGCAAGCTGCGTTAGCTTTATTTCTGCCATAGTTTATTAAGACAGAAGAGGATATATCGTGGCTTCATTCATTCTCGATACCGTTACGACACAGCGTAAGTGTCGAGTTACAGTTGTCCAGCGAAAACTCAACCTTAACAGTCAAAATATCACCAGGGAATAATATTTTTTTTCTGCGTAATTAGTGTTGTAATGACCGGAATGGAAGCAGCACTATTTTTATGTTAGTTAGTTAGTTAGTTTTATGAGAGAGCGAGACTTCTGCGTATGGCTTATGTTGTCTCATAGCGAAATATACAAACACTTCGAAGCTTACTATCCTTAGTTATAAACAACTGCGTCCACGATAACGCTTGCGGTACAATGGTCTAAGTTTGATTCCCAGCAAGGTGGAAATTTCATTGAGTTTAAATCTTCTTGGGTTGATCATGTGTTCTTCTCTTTGTTTTGTTCATGGTACACAGGCAATTCAAGGTGCTCTTAAGTGTGTAACGTTAGTAAATAGAAATACATTGTTTTTCATATATTTTTGACAACCTTATTTATGATCAGGAAGTGATTTGAATTTCACCTTGTACTTGATAAAGAGATTTTTATCAAAATATTATGCGTATTTAGCCGTTTATAATGATAGTGATCTCGACATTGACAATATCGGCTTACGCATTCTCAGAATTTAGACTATTTTGCTGAATGTCCTATAAAACTTTTCTCGAGCTCGTGGTAGTTGATATTTTACCATCCAAATGTGTAATTCCCTTTAAAAGTGTGCAGTAAAAGAAGAATAAAATAATGTATCCAATATAAATTACTTAATCAGAATTCAAAGTAGAAGAACGCAGAATCCTTTCAAATTACCGATATCATTAATATACACAGTCTTTTAAAAAGTCATTGTCATGATGGCACACCATACATTCATTACAATTTTATATTAGTATAAGTAGTGAGAACTGTGTTTTATTACCAAGATAGTTGTGATTGTTCTCAAGATAACGCCCCTTGTGCTAATCCGTAGCTAAATAAGTTTTTTTGGTAACCAAATATTATTTATTCTATATAAAACTGTAAACTGTTGCATATTGTTGTGAAGTCTCGATGTAGGACTACAAATGATGAATGACTGCTTTTTTTCGTACGTAAATTGATTTTTATATTCATAAACTTTGGTGTTATCAATAAAATGATTTTTTTTACTACGTTTAATAGTACTGAACTACTTTGTATTGTAGGTAAATAGGAAAAGTATTGTCGTAGATAAAACGTAACGAATGTATAAATAGTAAAAACATGTATGATTATATACAAATTCATCATTTTCATCACAAATTTTGTAATGTTTATGTTCGCTTTTCGAATGGAAGGACATTTGTACTTTTTAATGTTTGTAGTGGCTTTCTAATGTAAGGTTTTATATTGCACGATCCAGTAATTTTTTCTTGGATTCGCTGTACTTATTTATCACACTTCAAACGAGTTGTTAAAAAAAGCAACATGTCAACACTAAAAGTCATTGGAGCAACGTGAGGGGGTAAGCTTAGGCCTCCTCAGAGATGAGGAGAGATTCGTGCTCTGGAGTTAGTGTGGGTCAATAACGGGTTGGTGTTAGGATCTCCCTTTTCGACATATGACGAGGTCCAAGAAAATACTTTCTTCTTGTAATACGACCATGTATTGAAGTATCCATATACATATATTGTATATCTTAACTGTGTTGTTTTTTCCGAGCTAGTGCTCTAAGCGTGGTTGAAGAGATACATTGAGATAACAAAAATCTTTTGGCTAAAAAGAAAAATACTTTGATGAGGGAAACTGCGTAGGAAGTAGGTACTTTTGCAGGAGCCTCAATTAAAGTAACTGGCATCGACCGCTGGCACCTGCATTGCTACTTTTTTTATTTCTCATAATTTTGTGTGTCCCACGTCTATTCAGGTTATTTAAGACTAGGTTGAGATTATTGAAAAAAATTGTTGACTGAATAAATTAATTTCAGTGCGCTGATATCAAACGGGGCAATAAAAAAACGGCGTCATTAGCCTCGTTATCGTCTTACAATAATACGATTGTAATTTCACTAAATCTCTGTACTAAACCTCATGTGTGTTTATCGCTATTCGCGTGTGTGGTATTCGGTACGTCGAGGTCATCAATATCAATACACTTCGTAGGGTTGATAAAAGTATTAACAATAATAATAAATTGGCCGTTTCTTGTCCTCGATGTATACAGAAAACCCGAAACAGTGGTAGAATCAAAATGACGTGCATAAGTGTATTAAAATAATACCTACATGAATAACTGCATTAACTGCATACCGTCAGGCAGGATGGTTGTCAAGCAGTGTAAAAATAAAGTTGTTTGTGTAACCAGCATACAAACTAGCAGACGAGCCGTATCGTAAGTGGTCCTTCGTCTGTATGCATTAGCAATAAACCCATCACTGATAAAAGAGAGAAGAAAAAAATAAATCTGACTCTCAAACTTGTAGCTGGAACACGGCGTTTAGTTTGTTGAGTGACTCAAGCAATAGATAACTTTAGTAACATGAAAGTTACTGATGTAAAACCATATATCAACACCGATTGTCCACTGGACTCGCGAGATGAGTTTTAGAGGATTGATAAACAGTGATGGGTGTATCCAGATTGCAAACACGGTTTATATATTGGTGGGAATTAAGACGAAGCAAGTTATTCCGTTTGTAACTGAAGCACAATCTTGTAGCAACAAACACAAACTGTGGTTTTGTTTATATGTATATTATTGAATTCTAAAATTGTAAATGTGATCAATGAAGATAAATTAATCAGGAATTATTTAATCGTAAATACTTTAACCTATAGTGCGCAATTAATTTGGGCTTAATGTATTAAAATGGATAAGATATTTTTAAATTCCAATTAATACATTTTTTGATCACCTCGTCCTGAGGCTGACTGTAATTAGATTTAAATTGCGATGACAAAAACAAATTTGTAAATTTATGTATATTATCTGATGTTATAAGTTCTGGGTTCTGCTTATGAAGATACAAGGTGGGTTGGTAGAATTCACACGGGGACAAGAACTTTTCAAGGATTCCTTACCATGTTAACGTTTTGGGTGGAAAGGATAATAAAATAATTTTAAATTCAATGCACAATTTTAGCTCAGGCATCTCGAAGGGAAGATCGATAATCATTTGATAGACTATTCGATTTTGTAAATTTGTTTTCGCGTGGAATCTGCAACAGGTGGCTTCAGAAGTCATCGATGGTGTTCAAGGTGTGTTTAGTACAGTTTTTCTCTAATCTGATACAAGTGAGTTATTTTTTGTTACACCTTATGTAATAAAAATGATATATTTTTCAAGAAATTTATTTTTGATTAATTTGAAACCTTTTGTGCTTAAAAGTACGAGTAAATATTTGTTATTACTTTTGATTTTAGGTATTCTGTTATTTCAGAACGAAAATATAAAGTAAAAATCATATGATAAGATAATTAAAGTTGTTTGTAACGTTAGCTTACAATGATATCATTAATCCGTAATAAGTCTTCTTTTTCGATACAAATAATATACTGCCCGTCTCATAAATAGTATTTAAAATTGGTTATGATGTTCTATCAATATACCTACTTAATTTAACTTGAAATTTATGTCAGACGAGACCCTCGCTCAGAGTTTAAATTGAATAACAAAATTCTAGTATACCGTAATTAATATCACATATTTAAAACTCGTATATATTACTAGAGTTTATTAATTAGTTCACGAGAAAATTATCAAAGTTTATACCCTACATCCCAAACAATCTCTAACAATCTGCGATAGACATGGAACCCTCGAAAAAACTGGCGGTTTTAATTAAAAAAAGGTGGAACCCCCTAATTGCGGTGCGAAGTGCAGCTAGCAACTGATACACGTATTATTTTTGGGCATTGCCACCATTAATCAAATGGTTAATTTATCACTCGGCCCCGGCGTCGTGTCGATAGCTCATCATCAGCGTGCGGTGACTTGTATTAGACGTTATAAAGAATTTAGGTCATATACGATGGTGTGATGAGCTAACAGAATTATAAGATATTGGTTTGGGAATTGAGCTACTGAGTTGGATGGCTGGATATCCGTTATCTTTTCAGTGTCCAAAAAAATCTTTGACGTACATATTCTAGTCATAACTTATAAATAATGAAGTACATTCTATGACTAAACTAAAAATATAGTTCTGAATTCCAATAGTTGATTTCGAGACTAGATAATTTTGCGTGGCAAATTGTTGACACTAATATCATTTTTCAAAAATCGTAACATAGAAACTACTGTGAAATATATGTCTGAATGTCTGATACTTCCTTTCACATACACGAAAGGAGGTCAAACTCAGTCGTAGGCTGAGTGTTCCGGCAAACATAAGTGAGCAAATCTATACAGAATGTCACAGGAATATATGTACGTATTGAGCTTACGCTTTAGACTGACTAACTTGAAATAATAATTCCTATTTCAAAGTGTAAACAATTTGGCGCTAAATTCTGGGTCGTTTCGGTAATTAATCACGTAGGGCCGCTGTCGATAGCAGGGCCGCGCAGGACTGGGGGGCGGCGCCCCTCGGCGGGACCCGGTCGCTCCTCATGAATCGCCGCGGTACATAAAATTTTCCCTTACTATATAACATCGTGTGAGTATACTCTCTGGTTGGTTTGTATCATTAAATCTAGTACTTCAGTGAAGTATAAACGTGATGGAAATTGTTGACCAACGTTGAATCGATTTTAGGTGATTGAAGTAGTGACGAAGAGTCGGAAAAGTTATATATAGGTACAAAGTATATAATCGAGTATTTTGCGAACGGTCGAAATTCTAACGCACCTGACACTTTGAGAAAAACATGAATTTCCCAGTTTTAAATTATTTTTTCTCCTCTTATTTATTACATTATATTAGTTAATTAGGTATACTTATATTTGGAGTCCGTACATTTTTCGATGTACTTATTTGTACAACAGTCCCGTAGAAATATAATAAAATCAAAAATATATATTGATAGCACTAAAACTTCTTAAAAGCTATCCAGCAATAAAAGAAAATCGGCCAACAACGAAGAAATTTGTTCAAAACTATGTTCGTCTATTTATAAGAAGATTGTTATTTATCCGTATGTTATAAAAACTTAATTAAATAAGGCTCCAGTCGATGTAATCTTGATCATACTCGGTCCTCGGGGCTTTGAAAGGTATTATATGAGACGTGACATAAAAACTAGATCATATACGCCGACGCCGTGCCTTCGGTCACGTATTAGTTTATCGAATTCTCTAAAAATATGAGCTGAAACTCTACAAGAATTATTTAGTTTAATTGAATGAACATGACATTATCGGCTTTACTAGTTTCGTTCAAGAAGTATCGTCGACCATATTCCGTAAAGTAGGAACGTAGCACTTATTGGATACGTGAACATTTCAAGCTTCAGAAACAGGTTGAGATTGGCTCCAATTTTGCGATAAAAAGAAGCATTTTGTTTTGAAACGGCTAGTAGTTCAATACGTACGATCCAAGATGAGTTTAAAATCATTACGATATGAGTTGTTCAGATTTGTTAAAGGCAGTTTAAAATCTTTCGACATAAACTTCACTAAGCTTCCTACCAAGTCCCAAGTGTATGCCCTGCTTGTTATCAGCGGTGTATTCCAGCACTTTACAGCATCTGCTAGAGGCACTTAAGTAACAATTTGTTGATCGTTTCGTATCCATCTCGCGTCGTACCATTATGGTATTCGTCATTGTGAAAGTTAGCTGTGATCTAATGACCTTTAGACTTTTTAATATAATTTTACATTTTTTACTCAAGAACGCAGACATTTTGTGTCGGACGACATACAAAATACAGAATATAAAAGGAAGGTTTCCCTACGTTCACTACAGCTCTGCTAATTTGACTCAAACGGACCACACGGCGTTAAACAAATCCCACCCCCATGCAGGTGTAAGGTACATTTTAAAAGCTGCTGAATTTCGTAAAACCCTTTAAGCATTTATAATTCTGTTGTGGCCGCCGTCCAACTGTAGGTCGGAATATTATAGTATTTAATCACCGCTTGTACATATGTGAATGTGTCCGAATGTAAAACCTCCCTTATGTAGTGGTCAAGGCTTTAATAATAAATGAAGGAAGGTATTTTGATTTAAAGTAAATTTTCGTGAAGGAATTCTCGGACGTTAGGTATTTAATATTAATTTAAAAGGAGATGTTGAATTGAATTTCAAACTCTTCGTCTTTGGCATAGGTTCGAGATTGCTGTTTTGTTTTGTTGTAGTTATGTATAAGGAACAAATTATTGCTGCGTACGACTTTTTTTAATATAAATACATATTTTGAACTTCTCGTTTTTAAGAATATTTGTCATGTAGTCTCTGGAAAGTTATCAAAGATGTTTAAAGTCATATTACTTGCTTGACCAATACAATGAGTTTATAATTGGTTGAATGTAGAACGACGTGGTCAGTTGACGTAGATTGCCGTGTCAGAAGACACGTATAAGAAGCGAATACTCATAAATTAACTATCGGAATGGAACCGCACAATGTGATTTCCGCGACCGGCTGTATATCGATCAGGTGCACGGCTACGGCGCGGTAATTCAGAGAAATTCACCGCATTCGGGATGGGTCGCGTCGGAATTACGGCGAGCACGCTTATACGTATGAAAACAATGGTTTAATTATTTCAAAATAGTATTTGAGCGTTTAAATATCGTATAAAAGTAGGCGTTTTAATATGATTATTAATACTAATAATATTATGTAGGATTCCTTGTGTTGTGGGTGCCATGGAAAGCACAGAAAGACAAAGACAGAATCACTGCCAGAGAACAGAAGTTTAAAGTTATCATTCAAATTTCTGCTCGACTGGAAATCGATCCTAGGACTCTTCGTATGATGGTTTGACATGGTCAACATTGCACCACACGGGCCATCAGATTACATTATACTATGTTTTTCATTAATAGGTGTTTCCTTTTTTTGGAAATTACATTTAAAATAACACTTTAATACGGTTAAATTATGATTTATTGTTGCAGAACAAGCAACGAAGATGGTGCTGTCATAAACTGTCGAATTTAGACCTTCATCCTTTTTTGCAAAAGTAGATTGGTATAATTCACACAGCTCTAAAAATATTGTAATACCAAATGTACCTATACAAAAGTTCTTCTTTATTGATCATTTTTAATATGTCCATAACTTTGATAACAACACATATACACTTGAAGTACAATCCCCTGAATGGAAAATTTTTAAACGTCGTAGCTGTAAATAGTAATTAAAAACAATAATTGTAACAAAGTTCTTTTATGTCATGTTTAAAAATTTTACCGCCACAAAATATTGTTGCTACTAGAAGTATTAGACGAAAAGTATGAATTATTTCCATATAAAATGACGGTATGTGTACCCAAGTCGATTGTCACACTTGGTCTGAATACTAAATCTGGACAAATGTCGTAGCGCAAACATTTTCGCAAAGTCTCCACTAGGTCGTGGTATACATCGCAAATGATTTTATTATCGGGCGACAAATTCGTACTTAATAACCATATAATTAATGTATTTGTATTAATGGTTGAAGGCATTTGTATTAACCATTGTCAATAATTAAACATTGACAAACGTTTAATGGTGTTTATACTTCTGTAATAGTCCTTATATTAATGAATATCGGTAATGCTAACATTGAGAATAGCAGAACGATGTTAATTGGAAATGAGTGTAGCTCCACTTTTGCTACGATATCGGAGCCGACTGAACGGTTGCAGGAATATTTGCATCCATCAAACTCATTATTTCCAGTTTTTTATTTATTATAAGCTAATGCTTGACTACAATCCCGCTTAATGATGAGCGGTGAAGTAGTCTTGGGCAGTAAATTTGATTTCTATTAAACTATAAGACGTTATGCGGTTTCAATATCTTTACGTATACCTTTCTTTTATTTATTCTTTAGTACGTGTGTCACGAATAGGAATTTTAAATATTCTGGAAGTAGATTCACAATTTTTTTTATGTTGCAGAATAATCTACACTAATATTATAAAGAGGAAAATTTTATTTGTGCATTTGTTTGGTAGTAATGAATAGGCTCAAAAACTACTGGACCGATTTAAAAAATCTGTCATCATTCGAAAGCTACATTATCCACGAGTAACATAGGCTATAATTTATTTTGGAAAAAATTGGGTTAAGTAAGATATTTGGGTTTTTCGGACACAAGGTGAAAAAAATCATAATTTACATGGCAAAACAACGTTTGCTGGTTCACGTATTATTATTTAAAAAAATATTATCTTTAGTGGCTCTCATAATTTTAGACAATAAAAATAGTGCAACGTTAGGATTCCCTGTGGGTGGCATAAATAAAATTAACAATAAGGAAATTCACCTAGACCAAGAACAGAAATCTGAACTCATCAATCAAATTTCTGGCTCACTGAGAATCGCATCGAGGATTTAATAATTTATTCCACAACACATAAGCGTCGCAACAAACTACTGTCCGATTATAAAACATACTTCTATAAGTCTTAATAAATGTATCAATCGTAATACAGATCGATTCGTTAACATACCTTGCTGAATTAAAAACTCTTCGATACCTAAGTAATTGCTTATTAGGACGGTCAAAATTGTGCTTTCTACAATGAAAAGTTTCTATTGGCTACTAAAACTTTACTGTTTTATGTATATCATTACTGTGTTGTGTACTGCAAATATGTATTTACAAAATTTTGGAATAGCAGTACTTTGATATCTATGGGTCGCATGACATTTTAGAATGTAAGTGAATGCAGATAGTATGAATGTAGGTTACAGTGTCAACGTCCCATTGTCGTTGCCGTATCTGGCGAGTGCAATGGATACCAAATATTACCACGTTATGGCGTTACGTAATTATTGTAGCGGCAGGTGTATGGTGCCGCGGCAGTGCGCTGATTGGGGAATTGTGGCAGCTCGCGCGTTAATCGCTTGCAAATATCGTGTTTTGTGTGCGAGCGGTTGAATAATGTCGATATGCGACAACGACTCGACAAACGGATCTCTGTGGATTTTCAGGAGTTACTAGAAACCCTCCGTTGCTTAGTTTCCTAATGATTGATCTGAAAATAAAAATTAGAATGCGAAAGAGAATGACGACAACGAGAACGAGGAAAAATGTTTTATTGTTTAAAATTTCAATAAGTGTAGTCACCCCACTTAACCCTAGCTCATAGCCATAAATATAAAAAAAATATATCGAAATAAAAAATAAACGTAAAAGAAAAACACATCTCTACATCTAACATGTCTAATTAATATTCACAAATTTATACTTTGATCACACGTTTATACTTTATATGTTTACCCACTTTCCATTAAAATCCCTTCGCTGTTGCGGATGAGTACTTTATGAAATATGTATATGTACGTGCTTTTATTATCAAAATTTTAAGCATTAAATTAATTCTAGTATACCGATGTTTAATTTGCCTCATTCTTTTTCAAGCCTTGTCGCAAACCGGTAAAGACTCCCGGTAAAGGCTCCATGAGAGCTATGCTTCCAAATGGCCAGTAACGTCCAATACCGCTGCACTCGAGATACGAACGGTAAAAACGCGTTAATTAGCGAGCCGTACCAACACGTGGCTCCAGTTTTTCCTCAGTCCTGCTCGATGAGCAAACAATGTTGATTGGAGCATCGTTTGGAGCATAGTTTTTGTTCGTCTCTGCTGTTGCCTAATTTTATGTGCCATCAAGTCCGTGTAGCCTGCTTGCGTGGTGAATCTTAATTGTGTCTGCGGATTGACAAAATCAATGTCACTTACACTAAACAGGTTTTGTATTATACACAAGTACAAAGATATAACACCTACTTATATTAGCTAAAACTGAAACTACTTACAATGATAGGGGGCCGCGGTTTGATTCTTAGATGGCATTTATGTGATAGATTATCGTTTGTTCACGGGTCAGAAGTGTTAGTAATGTGATATTCAGGTTATCCATGTGTACCAAATTTCAGCTCAATTGGACACTAGGGAGTTAAATTTAACTTAAAAGATTTGATTACAAACATCGGACAGGTGAAACTATCCCAGATTTCATCGACACAATTAAAAAAGTAGTATATAAAAGCTTATAAATTGATATTCTTTTGGTAAATTACAAAATTTTGTTGTAAACGTATTTTCTTAGATAAATGAGATGCAGCCCGTGGTTGTGTAACCACGATAACCACGGTGTGTAATTTATTGAAGAAAATACGTTTACAATAAAGTTTTGTAATCTCTATACACATAGAGCCTTCCAATTGTAACGAGTGCAACAGTGGGCGTGGCTGGCCGCACGCCAATGTGGTGGTACCAATACATCGGCCTGATACAGCACTATTTGTGTCCACTCGTACTGACCAATCCTGAGTCTGTTTAGTGAAGTTGGAGTCTGTCCCTGCAGTTTGAACGTACCACCGACTTAAGAAAACGGTCGCCGCTACATTACTATTGCATTCTATTTTGAGAACGCTGTCGTATTTTGGTAATGGTGATACTTGTTGCTGTAATTAATATGTATATACTAATATAATAAATTTGTTTGTTTCAACGCGCTAATCTCATAAAGTACCAGTTGAAGTTAAAGATTTATTTATGTATGTATCTCATAACTACATTTATAAGAAAGGTTAGTATTTATCCTAAAGTTCTTGGTTAGTAAAGTAAGTTCGAAGAAAAAGCGATGTCGAACTACTTTATTCACGTGTGTTGGGGTAGTGGGCAATGATAGGTAAGTACCGGTTGTTAATAGTTAAAAATCCGTGAAAATAAATATCTATGTCATATAAATAAGCCACGCCAAGGCATTTTGGGTGAAATAATATTACACGTAGTTGTTAGAGTTTAAGTTGTAAATGCAATTTTTCGAGGTCACTTAGCGAGTAATATACTGTGTTTCATTATATATCCATACTAAAGTAAAAGCCAACTTTCCCTTCTCGGTCTCGTTTGTTTTATCATGCCCCAGGAAAAGGAGACAGGCTACCTGATCATGAGTGAAGTGATATGGACAAGAGAAACATCCAATGAGTTACCAATGCATCACCCATTCTCGATAGAAAATTACTTTTATACCTTTTGTGAAGAACTTCATTCATGGCGTTTTAGGAATATGTTAAATTTCTGCATTTGAAGAATCGGGTGCTTCAATTTACTATATTCATTAAAATCAGACAATATTTATTTTTGTTATATAAGGATATATGAATAAATTCAAAACAATATTGTGCCTTGCGATTTCCGTCTTGAAAATGGTCCAAGTCGTTTATTCCCGCTACATATCGCATGTACAAACGAAACAGTATAATAATTATATACCCGATACATATTCGCAGCCATTCGCAACCCACTAGCACAAAAACGGTGTATCGTTTCGGCTTAAATAAAAATAGTCTACGAGAAAGCGTCAATCGCGTAGAAAAAGCTCTCGTAGGCTACGCTACGGTGTAGACTACGCTACGCGGGTTGAACGACCGGAGTAATGGATCGATAACCCCGCGCCTTAGATGAGTGGAGGGACGATGTGTTCTTGAAAAAGATCCGCGATGAATACGCTCGGAGCGAGGGCGGGGCGGCTCGCGAGTCACCGTGCGGTTTATCGCGTGATTGATTCCCCTAATGACGTCACTGCCGTCGTATGTGGTTCGACATTGATGACGTTTTAATTAGGTATTCGTGTTATATACGTTATTTTCATTGTACTCTATAGGCAATTAACCACTAATAAAGTCTGGACAAATGGATTTCTATTTCCGAGGACGGCCTCGTTTGTAGTCGTGTTAAACACGGACAACAAACGAATATTTGAAAGCTTTTCAAAGCGACGCTGAACAGTAGAAAATTTGCATGACGGTTTTGTCGTAAAACGAATTGCGTTTGATAAACATTTTCTTACTGGTTAGTTACGATTGGTAATTTGCGGCAAGTGCTATGGATATGTCAGTAACGTTTGTGAGAAAGTATTATTTAATCCAAAACCATTTATATAAATAACCGACAAAAATGATATACATAATGTAAATAAAATGTTTGTATAACATATGTTATACATGTCCCGATGTTCATGAAAGCGAATAAGTAAGCTATACGAAGATTTGCGAGAAAATAAAGAGTTAGTAGTTCGCAGCGTTCATCTCCCTAGCGACTGGCGGGGTGTGGCGAGTGCCGCCCGCACTACATATAGACGGAAAAATTGCCACGGCTAGCATTATATCCTTCACTACTTGTAAGTTCAACAGCTATTGACGATAAGCGAACTATAAAAATTGTACAAAAAAACTTATAGATGTTATTAGGTATAGGTACTACTTATACCGCCAGTTTCTGAAAGGCTTGTCAAAATTTCGTTCATATAACACGCATATTAACGTGTAAGTTCTATGAAGTCAA
>DWJN01003355.1:0-13744 GCA_018248895.1 Carystus phorcus | reverse complement strand
GAATATACTCCAAAAATAATTTAAATTTATTTCCTTGCTATAACATTTGGAACAAAAATATTAATAGGCAAGCGTCTTGACACCGTATTAAGCCGAAATGCGGATGCTAATATAGTTCGTTTTGCATACATAATCGATACATGAAAAGGCTGTTATATAACAATAAATTAAATAACAAAGACGCAACGTCACGATGCACCGGTACAAAGTCGCGGCGCACTCACCAATAACTTACCGGCTGACATTCGTTTTCATGGCACTCGTAAACAAAGTTATTAGCCTGGGAAACAATACACGGCGCTCGGTATCTACCTCGCTAGACAAGTCGCGTAACACCCACACACGCGTATCCCCGTCGCGCGACCGAGACGCAAGATGGTGCCGTCCCGCTCGCACCACTCATAGATCTAATTACCAATTAGAAGTGCTAATGCTATTAAAATACGTTATGGTTGGTTTTGTCTGGAAAATGTTAGTTGGTATTATATTTTGGACTTTGCAACTCAATCCTGAGAAGAAAACTGGGCTACAGCCCTCATAGAACTTATTATTTATTCCAGTGACAGTTTAAACCAACTTTTTTAAGTAACTAGCGTCCCGTCCCGCCTTCGCACGGGTGCAATGCTGATACTAAATACAGTATAGAAAAACTGTGCACGTATTACACATGTAAACGTTCTTCTTCAATCACTCTATCTATTAAAAAAACCGCATCAAAATCCGTTGCGTAGTTTTAAAGATTTAAGGGATATAGGGACAGAGAAAGCGACTTTGTTTTATACTGTGTAGTGATAAGATAAAGACATAGATGAGGGTTGTGATTATCTTAATTGGCGTATACAATACATAGTTCAGCTTCAGCAGCCGATATTCAACCGGTGTATTCATTATTTAATATTTATATATATCTAAAGTGATGACGCGTCAACCCTAACAAATATCCTAATATGCCCCTGACCATTCGGGAATCTTGTCGTGTGCAGTGCCTACGCATGACACGCCTATACGCTGTCTCTGTGTCGTGTTTATACAGTGAATCTAATATTAACATCACGTTCTATTTTCATGAACTATCTGACGAAGGAGATATTTCTACCTGGCTGCTCGGAGGATTTGTTTACCGCTAATTTGCTAAACGTTTGCCTTGCTAACCGGTACCGCATCCAATTTGTAAGCACATAAATATATTTTGTGCACGCGATGTAATTTTGACCAGGAAAATGTTTGCGACCTTGTAGGTTTTCATATACTCTTTTTTATGATAATAGCAATGGCGGATTATGTCTGTCAGAGGTTCGGGCCAGAAAAACTAATTGAGGACTCCCTCTCGTAGACTAGTATAATACTAGTATTAAAGGTGGTTAAAAGAACTCTGGATTTAGGGGAGGCTTCAAGTAAACCGGGTCTACAGTTAAACCATAGTTCAAGTAAACCGAACGAACCTTCGGCCCGCCTAAATCCGCCAATAGCTCCAATAATTTTAGACTTATGACTTATTTTAGATTATGTTAAATTTTGAAATTGGCTTGTTCATAATGTTCATAACAATAATAAGTCATTACTTAACCTACTAACTTTGCAGATCACTGAAAACGGGCATAAATTTTATCTAAGACTATAATTTATTTACTAAAAGTGGGTGTGTCCTTATTAACTTAATGAGGTAAAAAAGAGTACTGGTAAAGTAATATGTACTTGCGATAAGCGTGCTATCATGTGAAATGTGCCACCAAACTCGACGCGCGCGCACTGAATATTCAAAATGGCGGGCGTCCCGTATGTAGGTCACGGCGAACGGTGGCTCGGTGCATGCTCTTACGAATTTCCAAATCCGAAAACAGTCCGAGCAGAAAGTAAATTAACATCACTTACGTATAAATTCAACATTTACTATTTCCAAAATTTAAACAGACTGATTGTTAGGTTTGCGTTTATATTTTTATGTTATTTATTTAATTAGATGAATTACTTATAGTATGGTGGTCTTTAAGACGATGGTGTTTGCTTTTATAAGTTAGTGTGTTCATCAACTTTACCACTATTTACCATCAGGTAGATTTGTAGTTAAGGATTATTTTATTCGATGTAAACAATACATTCAAATATACAAGCGAACTCGAACAACTTAAGCACTTTCATATTTTTGTTGTTTTAGTAAATATGGACTACATTGTACTAAAAGTGAACTAAATAACTTTAACAAATAATGTGTTGCCATGTTGTCGAGATCAAGTTCATTAAAAGAAAATGTTCATTAGAAAGCACATTTCTTTGTTAGGAGTCGAATACTGTTGTCAGAAGTTGGTTTTACTTCCGACAAAGATTTTCGTTGTGTGCTAAGATCTTAAAATTGATACCTCATACAGTTGTTGTGGCATTTAAAACGGGCTAGACAATTAAAGATATGCTTTCTAGATTAACATCGCGGTCAATATTTTGATTTATTGATTGTTATGTTCGATCGGATTCGAGATAGGGAACATTTATCGCTCGTTGATCATGCAAATTGCTATTGTATTTGATAGCTTCATTAACATCTTGATCTTTTGCAACTGTGCTATTTGGATCGAACGTGTAATGATCGATTTCAATGATAACACCTTTTAGTTAAACGTTTTTAACTGAAGCATTAACATATCCTTTGTGTCAATCGGGTTTGGTATCTTGGATAGCAACGAATGATGTGAAATGATGAGAACGAGTGAAGCCTTCAATACGTCTGAGCTCTTAGTTCGGTGATGAACATTTACACGTTTTGTCTTAACTGTACTTAGTTTATCTACTCTTTTGTCAACTGGTTACTTAATTAATTGTGAAACTTTTTTATTTTATAAATCTTCACTTTTTTTTGTTTCAGTTATATTTTGGGCGTTGATTTTCTAGTAAAAAAACAAAAGAACTATTAAACCATACAATATACACAATGTGCAATTACATAGTTGTACTAGGTGATCCTGTCCTGAATT
The DNA here is from genome assembly GCA_018248895.1 of Carystus phorcus. Classification (NCBI taxonomy): domain Eukaryota; kingdom Metazoa; phylum Arthropoda; class Insecta; order Lepidoptera; family Hesperiidae; genus Carystus; species Carystus phorcus. The sequence goes on along the minus strand of DWJN01003355.1, from coordinate 10,778 downwards.
TTGTATGATACAGTACAAATTTTTATTTCGTGATACAACCATATTAAGTATATATTTATGTTTTGGAAGCCCAAAAATACCTTTGTTCATACTTCTTTCTCAAATATTATCATTTTAAGATTGTTTATTGATACCGAAACATTGAATTTCGTTAAACCATTTATGTTAATGAAGAATAAGTGAACGTATAAAATACACAATATCATATTCTGTAAGATTCTTCTACGAAGCATATTAAAATATTCTACATTCCTGAAACGCGGGAATACGGACTGTCACAAATAATTGTTTTCCACGCGATTTACATTTAGCATTCCCGTAATTCCGTCATTTATAGCCACCGAATTCACTGTAAATAAATACAGTCATGATTTATTTACTAACGGCTTGATCATAATTTCGATTTCTCAGTAACCCGTGAGGATTGCGTGGGCGATCTAGATTTAGCGTAATGTCGACTAATTCGGCAATATTTTCACGCGCTCCTTTCTAAACACAACGTTAAAGTTTCACTCGACGTATTAATTGATTTGAGGCAGGTTATAAATTATATCAGATTAATTTATTTATGAAATATCGCTGTTAGCTCATTACAGTGATTGCCTTAGGCACTTTAATATTTTTTGAGTATTTCTTAATTGGAACATTGTATTTAAATCTAGAGTCACTTTAAATAATTAAAATGAATTGTTTTTCTGCCACCAATTAATGTTGCATATTAGAATTGATCCAAGAAGTGTAATAATTACCACTTGCGTGAGTCCGTCAATAGTCTCTTGTTGTGTACCAACTAGGAACTTGAGAACCCGTAGGTACTTTCTTTCTTTTTTCTTGGCTAATATCGTATCGATGCTGTTGGTGTTTTTGTCATCTATTTGTGACCATTTACCCTCAGGAGCGTCCTCTGCTCGTTTGTCAACTATGCATATTAAAAAAACTATTTTTTTGTTTATTCATATTTAACTAACATTTGTCACATTTAGCCCTAAACTCGTACGTCTCTTAGAATTGTAAAGGTTTCATTTTCAAACCAAATTGATATATATATATGACTGATACGGCATGTCATTATTATTATTACTTTTGCATTTACATTAAGGATTTGAATCGAATTCCGTGATAGTGAAAGTGTGAAACGTATTCCGTTTAACGACTTCGGCCTTGCGTCGTTTGGCTTCAGTTACTTGTGCGTTCTTCTTCATTACTCAAGTCTTATTTTAGCCTTAGAAGAGATTCTTCCGCATACGCGTGATTTATCTTCGTCTTTTACGAGCGTTAAAATTCGTGTTCGTACGCGATATTCTATTGTTTCATTGTTGTTTCTCCTTCACAGACTGTAGGCTGATTTTGTTTATTACTTTCGATACAAAATTCTTAACGTGACTATTACAAAAACTAAGCAATACCTAATTTATTTTACATGGTCGCAGTTTCGAAACAAGACTTCTGCCATATTCTCACAGCGCTGAGCGAATTCCATTCAGCAAGAAGTGAAAGCTAACTAAATAATTTATTTAACAGAGCGAAACGGCTTTTGTTAAAAGAAAATCCGCGCCAACGAGAGTGTTCATTGAAGTAATCGCACTGTTCCTGGCACATGGTCCTCCTAGACATGAATGGATATAAATAATGGGAAATATTATGTGTGTACTATATTTAAATGATTTATTTTTACATCACCGGCCGACGTTCGGCCGCTCGCTTAGACGCGTGCGGAATGAGGGCGACCTGTTCCAATTTTATATTTCAATCTAATGACTAGAGATCTGATGCAGGCAGGTACTTTCACTGACATTTCTGTTTTATACGTTTTACAATACAGTTGGATCAGTGGCGGCGCTTAGTGATTATTCTTAGTTCCGGCTACGTCGTGCTTGTTACATTATACCGCCACGTGGTCATTTTGTCTCGGCTAGTTTTATCTTCGTGTTCACTTTCATAGAATCCCATTCGCTTGTTCGTTTCAAATAACACTGTTGTGTTGTATTTTTAATTGTGTTGGATTTGTATTACAACATATTATATCTATTACAGTTCTATTGCAAAATTTTACCGAGTTTCGTAACCTACAAGGCTATCCATTAAATTAATTTCAAAGGCAATATCATCACGAAATTTAATTCTACGATATTTGAGAGTGCCACAGGGCGTTATATTTGTTCATTGTAATTTTTATTAGAAAATAGAAATCTCTAAAATGTGGAATTTTAATAGCCCCATTTTTATAGCGTATACTTCGCTGTTTGACTTCCTTCGATGTTTTAGCAAAAATCGTTACTAATCTACTGGTAGCCTGTGTGTCACATTCTCAATCCTGTTATTACCGACTCCGATATCGCGTCGTTCCAATTATAAATAGAGACAGATAATTCCCGTTACACCGACATCTTATTCCTTTTCGCACTCTAGCTAATATTTCGTATGTGCAAGCGAGATAAAGAAACAAACGAACTTGTCTTGATATGGTACGCCACGACTGTAAGTATTCCGTATAAAGAGACAAGCTTTCCTTCAAATAACAAATTTATTTCCGTAAAGGGGTGTAGGGAAATAATGGGTTGCGTTATATTCGTTTTTAAAATCGATTACTAACATTTTCATTTTTGATTTTCACGATCTTTCTTTTTTTTTCAGTTTATAACGACACCTTATATGTATAATATTTTTATTTTGTTCGTCTAATTTTAGTCCCAAGGATATGAATGAAATACTTTTAATTATCGATTACTTCGCTTATTACGCGTGTCTTCATAGTCATTACAGTAATCACAGTTAATATGAAGTCTTTCTTTTTTAACATTAAATAAGTCCCTATTTAACCCCACCTGATGTTAAGTGCGGTTTACATCTCGCAAGCATATATGATCGTCAACCGGTTTCATTCGAATCCAACCTGTCACTTGCAACTTTTTAGGACATCTTGACATTTGATATAAGAATGCAAAAGACCACAATCGAGTTAATACATATTTATTACATAGCAATACACAGCTTACAATCGTAAGAACATCCGTTGACTGATAACATAGATTAGTAACTTGCGACATTGCAACACATTCGTAAGATTTCTTTCATCCAAGATTTACTACAATGTCTGTTCAACACAAGATGCACTCTTGAACGTCTTCAAATGATAAATATATTAGTCAATTGGTCTCTCAACACTTTGAAACAATTCTTTTTAAGAAAATTGTTGCTCGCGTACTCAACTCAACTCTTGACTTTGACAACACTTTGTCTCACGTTTCCAAGAATCCTTAATTATAAGCTAAATGTTATTTGGAATGAAATGTTCCTTTGATGTCATTACAACTTTTAAATCTTTTCAAACATTTAATATATTTAAATTTCTGACAAAAAATATATCGATTACTAATGAATTTTTGTTTAATTTTTTTGTAGGTCTTTGTTGAAATTATTTATGACTGTAGTCGGGTTCTTCTATTACAAATAAAACAAATCAACAGAATCACGTTCCACCAAATTATTCTATTTACTTTCCTAACTATTCTTCATTCCGAAATATACTTCATATAGATGTAAATACATCTACATATATTTATACAGGTAAAAGACCGTTCACATTTTTGATCATTCTCTTTTGGCCCGAGATGTAACAGAACTTTCTCCGAGCTGGCGAAAATAAAATAAGTTAAGATTAAGTTCTCGAGTGAGTCGTAATGTAAAAAACTTAACGAAATTTAATCATATTGGTACGGTATGATTCCTTTGGAAATTTTACGAGCAAGTTCTTTCGTGGAAATCCGTAAAAGTTTCTATCTATTTTAATGAGATTCAATATCACATTTAGCTTGAAGTCAGTCTATTATAGGTACCTTATATGTACAGTATAGTTCAATAATACCAGTTTTTAAATCACTTGTTTATATCGAAACAGTTTCCTCACGACTGAATTAATTTACATCAATATTGTTTGTACTTATAGTATCTGCAATAGATATCGATTGCAGAACTGTTAACGTAGTAATAACGTGACCTTTAGTGCTTACACGTTTATAAAATACTTCGCGTTTGTATCGTCTATTTTCTTTACATGTTAGTACCATTTTGTTACTGTGCAGGCAATTTTAAATGTTATTGAATATATTATGTTCCTCATGCTTCTTCAGATGACTGATACAGTTGATACTTAGTTGCAATAATTGTTTGTTTATAAATACATCTTCTCGGTATTCGGTATAAGGCCACCTATTTGTGTCGTCAAGATCATTATCGTTTCCTCATAGTACATTTATACGATCGTCAGAATCATGTTCCATTTCTCCATTACTTAAGTTTATAGTGAAGTTGACGTTTGAAAACATGTAATTGTCATAACATAGTTCGCATCTAGTGTCATTGCCAATTTAAAATCCACTGTCGTCCCACTTTATCATTCATTCCGACCGGATCATAGGCCGCTGTTCGCATTTCACTGACGGTTCAGTAGACCGGTCATCTCATCCCCGCGTAACATAGCGGTGCTGGCAACGTAATAAGAGTTTCATCGCTCCGTAACGGATGACACAAGCGGTTACGGTACCCGCTTCGAGGTGGGGCGAGTTCGACTTTCAAACTCACGCGCACGAAAGCTATTGCTCGACGGCTCGGGCGACGTTCGGCTCGCCTTCGGCTATTTCCGTCTCTGTTTGATTTGTGTCAGTAACCAACGGTTTTAGACCTTATACTATAGTGTATTGATATTATTTTGCTTTAGTAACCAATCACAAACTGAATTATGGTATAGTAGTATGTAGGAAGTGGCTGTCGTTAGAGTTTGAAGGCAATTGCAATGGCTCTTAGAGCTGGTATTTATTTGCATGGGGAGTAGATACCGTTACCAGTGAAAGTGTTCGGCGCAAAAGTGAAACGGGTGATTTGGAATGGCGCAACTTGCTCGAGATTGGCGTAAAAAATCACCAACAGCATCAGGGAAATGTGAGAGGTTACGGGTTTTCACATATTAGCCGGTAGCTGTCGCCCCTGCAGATTTCGATGAACTATCTCAATTATTTAGCAAAACTGATTATTTTTGATTATGTGTCTTTTATTCATTGACATTTCATTGAATGAAATTTGTGTATGTGACCAATTTTTGATTTACATGTTTCAAACTCCTTGGAAGCAATTATTTATCGATGTATTTTCTAAAAGTTATTAAATATTTTTTTTTATATTTCTTTTGTTACACTGTTCATCTAACAATTTGTTGATTCCTATATTTATATTAATATACGTTTATATATATATATATATATATATACTTCGGTTTTCATCTGAAATATGCATATTTATATAAATTTTGGTACTTTCTTTGTCAATTGTTTTAATATGATTAATTCCCTTCTTAACATTTATCTAATCAATCCTGCATGAAAATGCCTGTCGCAGACGATATTGACCTTGATAGTGTTATTATTAATCTATACCTTAAATTAAACGCAATAAGGTACATAACGTTTTTACAGTTTACATATACACGTGACCTTAAATTATCGACTATATGCGTATATGACCTTAAATAAATTTTACGAATTGCACACGCACTTTGCTTCTGTGTGCGAGAGACTTTGGTGTTATTGTATGTTATATGAATGTAGGGGTGAGCGAGACAACCATATGTAACCCAGAACCAGCTTACGAAGTTCGTGTTAAGAATGTTGTTACTTTCGAGACCATTATATTATGCACTCACAGGAAACATCTTTTCGAAATTCCAGCACTTAAGAATAAGTGCATCCTATTTTGTCGAAGATTTTGTTTTAAGTATCGCACAAAAATGTATTATCACTTTAGAAACAATCGGATTGAGAAATTTACATTATATTATAGAAACCTAGTGTAGGTTTAGATTATAAGCTGAAGGAATCCAACAATACAATGCTTGCTTCAAACTACTTCATAATTTTAATTAGCAGTACTACTGCGATATTTGCGCTAAACGTTTTCTCTATTGCTATCAGATTTGCTTCACAATGCTGCGATCATATTGGTGGGTAGGAAATAAAATAACCGAACTATAATGTTATGGAATTATCACGTTAGATGTGTCAATGATGATAATAATATATATTATAATTTACTAGCAGAATCGGCCACGCGGTGCTGTGACTAAGGTTTACATACCTCACACCGTCATCTGTTGGAATCTTGTGGAACTTATCCTTTGTAAGATATTAAACAACTAATTTGTAATAAAATAATATTGCGACTATAAATTAAGATGAAAACTATCCTATCTTTCAAGTTGAATCAAACTGCATACGGTGTGCAAAATTTGATTAAAATCGGTTCAGTAGTTTAGAAGTCCATCACGGAGAAACACCGTGGCACGAAGGTACTTTATATATATATTATGAAGATATATATTAAGATATGAAATCAATGTGTTGAATCGGCAAGGAGCCACCGTGCAACGACTGAATCAGCTGAGCATTACGGTTGTAGGCGCGCAGGCTATCTCGGTCAGTAGGTCGCAATCGGGGCCCGACGGGGCAAATACTCATTAACCGCGGATTTGGATATTAGAATATACGCTAAACGTTCATTATTAACAGATTAGTTGTCCATAATAAATGATTTATCTAGGGTCATTTATAAAAAGTATACAGAAAATCAGAATTCGACAGTATAAGTATAAATGGAGAAAGGATGGAACTGAAATTATGCACGTTTGAATTTATATATTTTTTAATACTTTTGGCAGAACGCAAAATGAAATTTATCGAACAGATCATGTTTACACGATCTTTGTCGGGTCTGATTGTAACCGTGCTATTAATTTGTTGGAGATGATGGTTTAAGAACACTTAATAAAATGGAACTTATTTATGTATATGTTAATATGACATAATGTTTTTTTATGTTAACACCGAGTTGAGATTTCGTAAGTTTATTTATGTTTGATTTTTTGTAAAGTTATGTTGCTGTTTCTATATATATGTACGTTTAAAATTGGGGAAAATAATGATACACTTTAATTTCTTTCCCAATCTTTTTCTTATCCGTGTTATATATTTATGTGTTTGTCAAAAAGGCTTCAATAGAATTTTTGAATTGAACGTAATTAAATATTAAGGTATAGATAGAGCCTTTAACTGTTGTAGGTGCGCCGGGTTTCTGGGTCAGTCGGTCAGAGACGGACCTCGGCGTGGCTAATTCGAGTGAGTCGATGATGTCAATTTATCATTGTTTACGTTGAAATGGGTAAAAAAATTATAAGATTAAACCAGTCGTTAGGGCGGGACTCGTTGGGGGAAGGAAGGACTTGTTGGATTAGGACTGTCACAAAGCAGCGTAGGGCTGTGTTGAAAGGTACCATTGAATATTAAATTGAACTGGACAACGCATAGCATTCATTACCAAGTTAACGCTGCTGTCGTGGTTTTGATTTATAAATATTTGGCAAATGGTTTCTTGTTGCGTTGTCCAATTCAAATTAATTGTCTGCGAAACTTGCTATGAATCAAAATGCGTGCGTGATTCCTATGCATATACTGAGCTGTGCGTTTAGAAGACAGTTTTCAAGTTTCGTTTAATCTTATAATTTTTCACCTTAGTCGAGTTGACAATGTATTATAGTTAGTGTGTAGTCCCGAAAGCATGATGTGCAATTTTTTCTATTTATTTTGCTATCGTACACTTTGTATTGATAATTATGCTTAACACAATGTGTGAATGGAGCGTTCGTAGTGATTCGGTAATTATATCTATTAGCATGGTTGTATCTTGTCGATATGTCGGTACTTGTTGATAGTGTGGTTCGGCAATAATTATGGCAATATTTTGCCGTCGCACTTGATATTCTTTATCGACATAATGTCTTGTAAACTTGTCGTAAGTTCTATATTGTAATTTTGCATTCAGGAAAAGGTGTTTCGTATGCATTATTTTATATGTTCTAGTGGTTCACTGACGCTTGAGGACAGTCCCATGGGTTGATCATGTCTTGTATTTGTTGTGGAATCCATACGTTGTGAACTTGTTCACATACGTCTGCCAATGAGCCGACGACGGAGCGTCAGAATTTAGTTTTGGTACAGCCAATCACGTTCCGAAGCACGGCTTTAATATACGCACAGAACTTAAAATGGAGATAACTGACGGAGAGGATATATTATAAACGAACGCCTTTATCGATTTTGCAAAAACTCTGAATCGGTGTATCAGAGTAGTGCAGGGGATACAAAGTCGACTATAATTATATGACAAAGGTGGAAGTCTCCAACGAGTATCGAATGAGTTTTATGTAACATTTTACATAGAAACTTTAGAATTTGAACTGTGTTATACTGATAGATGTGGTTTATAAACTGCTGGTCTACGAACTAGACTGCATTAACCGTTGCGATGTTAAAAGTCCAAACTGTACGACATCGAAGATTAGGTTATACACATCGTCACACACGTCGTAGAGAAAGTATTATAACAGTATTTATAAATTATGTTATATCTGTACTCTGCTGCATGATAAAGGCTTCTTGTCGTCTCGTTCAGCAATATGGCATGTGATATTATTTTTATTCTCCCCCGTTTCCTTTAATGTTCACGTCAAGGTTTAGGTGGCAAGTTAACAAGAGTGCCGTGATTCGTCATCTACATCATCATCATTTGCGTTAAATACATCAACTTGATCATCGTCTACTTCACCTTCATCATCACTAACACCATCAGCAGGTGACACATGCTGTGTATGGTTCGTCCGAGGTACCTGCATCGTTACTTTTGATTGTTTTATCAAAACATATATTTTTACAGCTCTACGCTTGTGTTGACTGTGGGACAGTGAATGAATGTTGGGTCAATTAGTGTGATAGCCCAGAACGCGTCAAGCACCGACAGATAACGCTCGGCTCCTTCGGTGTGGTCGAATAATCACATCGATGCAAGTGTACAATCAATTTTACGCGCTTGCATACTATAGGAAGGAGTTCATGTTCAAAATATGCATCTGTAACTCACTTTGGTTAGATTGGTGATATTGTATAAGGTTGGTTATACAGATGGGCGCCTCTGGAATATTAATTGACACCATCAACAATGTTATCATCATCACCGAACATCATCATCATTACGCTTTTATATCCATTATAGAAATGAGAATCTATCTATATCGGGTGTCACCTATTATGTGGTAATATGTTGTAGTACTTATGTCGGATATGTATATAAAATATTATAGTCCTTTAAGTTCATTAGTAATAGTACTCACAGATACAGAAACTATAAAGATACTATTAGACGAAAAATTGAAAATTTTGAATGCTGCAAAGTCTCATGACTAAAGAATCTAATTCTTGTCTTTCACAACAATCGATATTCATATTTTCGTACTATATCGGTGGGTGGGTTAAATATAAACCGGTCCTGTAGGTAATCGTCTGGTAACGACACGTCTGTCGGTCGCAATGCGCGATGTTATTCACAAAACGTCTAAAAATAACTCGAACACAGTCGATAGGTATGTTCACTTGGATATATGTTAAAAGGACAAAAATAACATTGGAACGTTTGTCAGTGCAACCGGCTACGGACAATTAGGAGGCCTATTACAGGGTTATTATACATCTTTCCGTTTAACCGGGACGTTCCGAGTGTTGTCCAATTCACTGCAATTCTATAATCTCGCAGATTAAACTCACTGTTGATTTCGCGCCGAGATAATTATGAGTATAAGATTAAATTCCATTTTTGGTTTGGTTAATGGGGAGCCAAAAAAAGAGGTTTATGAATTTAACGTGTATATAATATATGTATGTTCTAATTACTTATCCTAATTTGACAAATAAGGTATCGTTAGAAGCGTCTTGATCGTCCGATGATAATAGTCTATGTGAAGTCACGATGAATTGCATATGGCGTCTGTATGCGACATAAGGTTATGAATTATAAAAATATCCCTACATTCTCATGTCATTCTAAGATTTTACATGTCTCATAACCTACAAGTCTTGAGTTACGTACTTGATTTCAACTTCCAAAATTATAAATCCAGAAATTCAATTTCACAGTCATGATTCAAGTATTATTCAAAGACAAACTCTATTGAATCAGTACGTTAAGTACAGTTTAAAACGTTGTCACTTTGTCACTTACTCGTATCTTCGTAAAGTGACACATCTGCTCGTCAAGTGTCATATGAAATTGAACTTTACGGTTATTAAGCTAAGTAGTAAATTGCAGTGATAAGGTTAACAAGATTATTATAGTCGATAAATTGTTTATCAGAGCGTTAACTCCATCCTTGTGGTAGAGGTCATGGCTGACATCGCGTTCCGTGATGTAGTGATTCTTTTCTTTTGTAGTACGGTAGCGAAAATATGTTAATGGACGCGAACCTTTTGTGATACAGAAAACGAATGCTTTGAAAGGGTTATTATCATTCATCAAAGGTTAGGAGTACTTAAGAGTCATGGAAAATTTTTGAAAAAAATTCCAAAAATTTTCCATGATGATAGTTTATGATTGAAAATTTTACAGTAAAAAATTTCCATGTTTCGTAAAATTTTCGGAAATTACCCATCACTACAGGGAAAAAAAGTCATACGCATGAAGTAAATGCGCATTATTATTAGAGACGTTAAAATTACTCGTAAGGTGTTCCTCAAATTTAAATAGGAGTACATGAGCAGCATCGGCTAGCTAATATAAAGAGAATCATCTAAATCGGCCCACATATGACCATGGCCTACATCGGCCCACATCTGAGGAGTTTCTTTCGCCGTTTCTTCTCCTCGATGTAAAAGCACCTTTCCGAAACGGTGGTAGAATCAAAAAAT
>DWJN01003354.1:0-13744 GCA_018248895.1 Carystus phorcus | reverse complement strand
ACGAAGGACAGAGATGAATGGAAGAAGACATACTGCGCCGACCACAAGTAATGGGATAAGAACAGGGAGATGATAACTTGCAACTTCAAACCATCGAAACAGAAGACAATCCATCTAGATACGAATTAGTAGACAAACAAAGGTAAGCATTGAGTAATGGTTGTTCGCTGGAGGTGTCTAAAGTGACACCTAGTTACGTAGCTACAGCGGATCCGACCCGAGACTAACTAGAAGGGTCAACGAATTGGATATTAATATTCATAACCTCAGCGTTGAATAAATTGATACCTTTTAAACAAACTTAATAGTTTCTCATTACCTTGAAATATATATAAATTTATATAAAAACCAGCTAACCCAGTAAACGTTTTTTTGTCATATCAATTTCTAGGGAATTTCGAATGTAGAAAAAAACAACTTAAAAAAAATAGGGGTTAGTGATAGAAGGGTTAAAATTTAAAGTATGTTATTATTGCCAACATATAAAAAAATAAAAATAAAAAAAATTGTCCAAAAAAATAAAAAATAAAATGTTAGGGGTGGATAGCTCTTATCAATTAGGGGTATGAAAAATAAACAGTAGCTTCTCAGACCTACTGAATGCATATAAAATTTCGTAAAAATAGGTCAAGCCATTTTAAGGAGTATGGTAACTAACATTGTGACACGAGAAGTTTATATATAAGACATCTTCTAAGTTGGTGCGCTACACTTTCCAAGTCTACATCTATGTTAAACATAATTCTTAGCTGTTTTGTTGATGATTCACTCAACAACAGACGAGCCATCAGTTTGACTCAAAAGGGTAGTTATTAGCCAAGCCAAGTACTTTTATGTTGAGATATGGCATATGATGCTCGCTTACCATCGCCCATCAATAGCAGCAACAAGGCTTTAATAAAGCTTTACCTGCTAAGAAAAAAGAGAGACGAAAATATCTCTTTCACCCAAATTACTCATTAAAACACAACTTAATCAACTTCATTTATCATTCAATGACAACGTAATTCAATCTCCCATTATAATTTTAAATTTAGAAATAATAGTACTAAGGCTAATCATGGGATTACCCAGAAATAAGCCGGGTTTTAAGCTATGCCTCTTTCAGTATCGCTAATCCGCGTCGGCAAGGTGAGCGCATCCGGCCGAGCCGTAAATTAGTCGCCCGGGACAGGCGCATCCGGGCCAGGTTGTCTCCTACCCGGGACGGTATTACAGCGCGGAACGATGACAGTTATACAAGAGCTATGCAACACTTGACTAGGAAATCTAGGAATGCACTAATCCAACTTAAGCCAATTATACTTGACACAGGTGGTCAAAATTGTTACTTTAAATCGTAACATCGATTCAACTACTTAAAGGTCTCCCTTCGTCATTGCGGATCGCCAAGATAATAGAAATAATAATAATAATAATAGATAATTCCATGCTTCTCTAACGCGAATAAGAGGAGGGTTCAATTGTAACGGTTGTAACTGCCGGTGAATAATAATAATATATGATAATAATAATAATAGGGTGAATAGGGGGTTCAAAGGATTTATGCACACTAAAATATTGATCACTAGCTTATAATACTTCTTAAAATTATACTCGTACTTTTGCTGGCTCATAAAATACAACAGAGTGAAGTTCTCTGAATGAAATACAAGTAGCAATTATTTTCTCGGTATATCGTTATTAGCATGTGAAGCGTAAGATACACCATTGTCTTGCATCGATTGACTATTTGAAATAACGAACGTGCACCATAATATCTATTGTATGAAGAAGTATGACTTCTTACGCGCGTAAAGTATACACAAAATTGTTTAATAACAACCTACTGGTTGGTATTACCATTTAATTAACAAATGCTTAGAAGGAGAAAATTATTCATATCCATCCTAATAATCTCATATATGTGCTACATCTATCGATCAGCAATTAGTCGAACGTGAGATTTATTTCGAAAAGATAGCCAAGACATTAAATGTTTGATATAAAATTTACGATTCACGAACCACGAATGAATCGGACGCTTACCCGTCAATTACGATTATTAAATGACGTCATTGCATCGCGTGTGACGGCCGGGTACATGTGGTATTGGTAGATTGGTAGGAAACTGAACTATTTCAACGGTTAACCGACCATTGCTGCGGTTTTGTTTGACAGGACTGAACTGAATCATTCATTTCGCCGTGAATGACATATGGAATATGAGCATACTTGTAGAACGAAATTGCTCAACGAATAAAGTAGGTTGGAAACGTTAAATGTGTATCAGTGAAATTGCATTTTTGGAGTGTTTAATTTAAATAATGAAGTGGCATCAATCGATTAATGGCCCGCTATAGAGCACGGATTTCTCCTTATAATAAGGAGGTCTGAGAAGGTCTAGAACTTACATGCTGCTCCAATTCGGATTGATTGAGAGAATCAATGCGACCATTTAGGAGGAGTTCATTGACACACGCATAAGAATTATATATATAGATATATTAATAGAGCCGGTGAACTTCGTATCACCTTCCAAGGTGTGTTCCAACGTTTGTTCAAATGTTCCAACATTTGTCCCGTTTTTGTTACATTTCTCATAAATGCACTGCGTCTTTTAGTTGTAGCATTATGTTATATAGACTATAGCCTTTCTTGGTAAATAGACTATCCAACACAAAAAGATTTTTGTAATTTGAACCAGTAGTTTCTAAGATTAGTGCGTTTAACCAAACAAAAAAAAATTCTTCAGCTTTATAGTAATAGATGACATAATATTATATAAATATTTAAATAATATACATATATTGATGTATTGGAAAGATAATTGTATTTTTTGTTCAAATTTTTCTTTATCAATTATCTTAGTAAGTCTATGTATTGTGAAATAAACCAGCCTTTGATTGTAATAAGTGCTTCTTTTTCTTGTAGATACATACATAATATTATGATTCTTTAGTGGAGTAAAATAATGGCGTTAAAAGATCTGACGATATTGTACTATTCTGATTTGTACTCTGCATTTCATAAAAAACATGTCACATAAAAAAATGATTCGTTTACGGAACGTAAATTATGTAAATACACTTCTTTATGAGTAGTAAAATTTGTTAGAACAGCACATGCTTCAAAATATTTTTAAACAATCTTGTTACTAATAAGATGTTTAATTTCCTATAGCAAACTAAAAATAGTACTGTATTATTTAGGTTTAGAGATGTCAAATAATTGTAGTACCTTGTTCACACTCTGCATATACGTTAACTACTTTCCAAAGGTATTATTTTTCGAGCGTCTTATACGTATAAAACAATTTTCGATTAAAATTACTTTTAGGTAGCTTGTAGAAGGAAAATTTCAATGTTCGGTTGATTCTATTAATTAAGGATGCCGAGCTCGCTCCATCGCACAACTTTGAATAGCCAATTACATTGATAATTGGAGGTCGCAGGTACCTCGGGACAAAGACGAATGGTCGCGCCGCGAGAGAATCGGGCACGTGTCAACTGCAGAATGCAGTTTGTGGAACGATGGAATTGATTAATTCAATTATTCATCAAGATAGACGAGATTCGATGTAAACGTTCCTTAAACTTTGATCGTAGTATTGGCATTCGTTCATTGTTCAATTCTATTCTACTTTGTTACTCGTATTTTTATATAATAACTAGTTGACTCCAACAAACGTAGTTTTGCCATGTAAATTATTATTTTAGAACTATTTTGAAAATCATAAAAATAGTTATAGCGCGTTAACCTTAAAAGCTAGACATATGCTGTCGCGGACTTTTATTTAGAACTTTAAAAGAGGAACAATATTGTAATACATGATTTTTGAGTAACTTTCACCGTTTACTCAGCGCACGCAAGGAAAGCTTTAAATTTTGCCGTTTTCGCAATATTTTTTATTGCTGCTTCTCTCCTATTCATCTTAGCGTAATGTGTTTAGCCTTTCTCGATATATGGACTATCTGAAACTAAAATATTTTTTCAAAACGGTCCAGTAGTGCCTGAGATTAGCGCGTTCAAACAATCAAACAAACTCTTTAGCCTTATATTATTAGTATACTCGTAGGTATATTAAAATATTTGTTAGGCGTGTTAACCGTGCTTTATGGCACACTTAGTAGATCTCTATTGGTACAGGTGGCCCAAATTTGATTATCGAAGAAGAAGTTTGTTTAACAAATAAGTAGGTGGTCAAGGATGATAGATGTATGTTTGTCAAAAAAAGGTTAAAAAAAGTTCAAACTGTAAGTATGTATTATGAACATAATGAATATCAATTTAATTGGATTCAGGTGAAAGTTATAGTTTTATAGAAGCAAAGCGAAGTCAGACTGTGTGTATCATTATAAAAATATATAAATGATATACGTATAGAAAAGGTCTCAATAAACTTCTAATAAATGTATGTTTACGAATACAAAAAATATTGTGAACATAATTCAAATGTTTTTCTCAAATTTTCAGTAATAATTATAGTCTCAATTAAACCACGGGGACAAAACGGATTTGCTGTAAGCCGAATTAGTGACGAATGGCTCGTTGTTAATTTACAATTCGGTACAAATACGTATGCAACACTTGAACATACACATAGCTTCAAACGAATGCACGAAAGAGCAACTTCCAAATTTTATTACCCAAATGTAACTTCAACGCAACAACCTCGAATCAGAGCTTAATTTTAAGTACAAAGTTGCATTTCGTGACCACAGTGTTAAAAAGTTTTTGAACCGTTCTACGATCTCCTGTATATGTTCAAAGCTATAATTTTACGAGGTTTTGAATTTACTTAGTCCGTTACATATATCAGCTAAAATAAAAGATAGTTTTCTTGATAATCCATACATGATATTCAGAAGTACTGACGCGTAAAAATTAGACCAAAACTGACTAAGTCCACACGATTACTACTAAAAATTATGTGTTTTTCTCTAATATTCAGTATTTTCAGTTTGATTTTCAGTATGATTTTAATTCTTGATTTCACTTTCCGTTGAAGTTATAAATTTCAAATCCCAAACGCATGAAAAGGCTTTGGGTAATTTTTCGAATGGAATAGATGAAGTAATTTCGATATAGGTCTTATGTCGGGAATGTTGTGAATTGTATCATTACTAAAAAAGACAAACACCCACCACACTGACACAACGATACAGTACGTAACTAGGTATATAATTTTAATTTTTTAATCATTTTTTAGTTCAAAACCAAAAATCGAACACCATTACAACAAAACTAAAGAGTTAACGGTTCAACAGAGCTAACGATATAATGTATTGTCACTTGCGTATGTGTGAGGAATGAGGATGTCTGAAACAATGTTCGTAGGTTGCATCTCTTTACATACGAGCGACAAAACGACGCCTGCAGCTATGAGCCGTCCTTTGATTACGTGCGGAAAATCAAACTGACCCACCATTAACTGTATAGTCGAAAATCGATAAATATAGTGCAGCGCGAGCTTGGTACAAAGTTCAGGTGCGCTGTAGCTCCGGCTTTCAACGTCTATAAATGATTCCATCGCCCAGAACGGACATTGATAAAGTAGTTTTTGATTTTCCAGCCCCCCTAGCTCATCTTCCAGTAGGTTTCGGGTCTTGTCGATACTCGTCAAAATAATAATAAATAACCCCACTCCCACTAAAAGCTCTACGAAGCCGAACGTAATCAATCTTTTAACGTAAACGCAGGAGAATAAATATTAACGGCATAATAGATTCGCATTGTACATGTAGTTCTTTTAGAATAGATTCCTTTCGTGAAAGGGTGGATTTTGACAGGTCATGAAATGGTAATTGATTTCGAGTATAATATCTATTATGTCTTATTCCTTTGCAGATTTCGTACTGACGTAATATTAAATTAATTTGTTATTTTGGCGTACCTAAATGAGCTTTTAGGTGCAGCAAAATCCAACAAACTAAATTACTTAATTTTAGTAATCAAAGAGAATTGCTCACATTTTGAGTCGTGCGATATAACAATATTGGCAAACAACTGGTAATTTTATATAACGTGAGCTACAATGAACTTACGATTATTGAATTCTTTTTCTATTGTTTAGTTTGTTTTGTGTATCCTAGTCAGTGTTACTGTTACCTTTAACATAACATAATGTACATAAGTGATCTTTAGGGTACATAAACGAAATAATGTAAATCATTTATAAACAGCTCAGTATTGGTAAAGATATAAATCAATAACCAAAGTTTACAATCTGTAAAAGACATTCCTCAGTTTTCAATATTACTTTGTATTTTGTATTTAATCGAAAGGCAAAAACATGTACTTTTGGTAAAGTGTCATATACTCGTATATACGAGAAGATATAGGTAGTACTATGCGTTATTTATAATGTGAATATTTCTATTGGCTAGAAGCCTCAACCCACACTTAAAGAGTTTGTACAGTATTTTTGCCTCACATTTTTTATCTCCTACCATTTCATTTATATATATCGTGCGTGCAGGTGATTGTTTATACTCGGGCCTTTCATATTTGTTCTGTATTGTTTACTTGTACGCCTGCGCTTACCGTCACGCAGGGAGTTGTTGAGCGAATGCGTAAGCTTATTTATTTAATACCCACGGCAGGAGAAATATTTTTACTGTAATAACGGGCTAAAAGCAAACGTGCCACGTAACTGTGGGTAATCAGTGTCGCTCGTACATCGGCGAGATCCCCGAGGAGCGTGTGGAGGTCCCTACACGTCAATAATCTTATGCCCTATTACTGTCAGTATTAAAGCCTATGCTCTAAGGAACAAATGTCCCGCGAGACGTATCGCTCGACTCACATGAGTCAAGCTTTGCGCTACTTGTTCTTACATGACGATGCGGCTAGACTCGGCTCGGGCGCAGTCATCCGACATCGCTCCACATGTTAAGCGACACGTATCGCCAGACATGTGGTAAGAATCAGGAAAGAAGCTGGATAGTACTCAACGTATCTAACTCCAGAAGCGGCCAATCATCATTTCCTCATCTGTTTTAGTGTGATGACCAAAATTTTAGCCATAAATTTTTATGGCTATTCAGGACAGTCTCCATTACATTGCCATCAACCCATAAGTAGCCTACGACTGAGTACGGTCTTTCCCCTGAATAAGGAGGCTTAGAGCAATCTCCACCAAGTTGCTTCAGTGCGGATTGGTGTAGGGGTTAGTGGCCAACCCAAGTGTCACAGGCTTTTATGTCGGCTGAAGGCCATTTACCTTGACGACTGTTATTTCCTATAGAAACCGGGACGACAGCTTAACATGCCCTCCGAGACACGGAGAACCATTGCATTGAGGCCTGATAAAGCACGGATATATTATATGACTCCTCGGTCAATTTTAAAGCGTTTATCCGCCAGTTTCTGAAAGGCTTGTCAAAATTTCGTTCATATAACACGCATATTAACGTGAAAGTTCTATAAAGTCAATTCGTGTTTCTGAAACGTTGATAAGCGAATAATTTCTGAATAATCATGCTTTCTAAAACCCAATTGACGTTTGACAATAGATTTGACATAATAGATCAGCCTTTCAGCAACCGGCCGTTTGGGTGGTGTTTATTCAAAAGTCTGAGTGCTCGCAGCTGAATAAACTACGCGAGTTGTAACTCCAAAAGATGGCCACTTAACAATACGCAAAAGTTGTGCTGAAGAATAACGCCGAAGCATAAAGTTTAGTTCTGTTGAGCGGTACTGACTTCTTTGAAGTTACTCTTGTAGTAGATACTCAGCTTGTATAGCTGAAATTAACTAGCTTTGGGCAACGAACCATTAACAGTTTAAGTCTCCAATAACCTTAAATCTTAAGGGATCACAATTAAAATTTATTTAATATTGGGACAAAAATTCTGCTACTAAAATATCTAAAATGGATCGAAGCAGCGAGCAGTACAAAATAAATGATGATATACGGCCGCTGTTATTGTTTCGCTAACTTTCCCCAACTGTACTATGAGTTATTGCGCGTACTTTGTTTTATTATTTAATAAACAGTATGGTATCTAACCTGAAACCCTTTAATGTACATTCTTAGTATTGTCTAATATTAAAAAATGTGTTAAAAACTTCCACTCGAGACACTTGTTTTAAATAAGTACTATAATGCTCACTTAGAAGGCACACTTCTCCATCTTAGTTACGTACTTCGTTTCTTAATCAGTAATCCATCATTCTAATTAACATTTATACTTCGTCGTATAGGACTATAAGGTGTTAATACTTGAAAAAATCAGATATGAGTTCCTTATAGTACAGGTTTGAAAAGATTTGGCATAAACATTCTTAACTTCAAGTAATCAAGATATTTAAATATTCATTGCAATACCACCGTTTAAAAAGATAAATCGGGAGTAGTACACTTTACATCACGACTTCTTCGTAAATCGTAACGAACTAAAAAATAATAGATATGTTTATATTTGGCCATCAATCAGTATTGTAAGTCTTTTAAAAGGCTGTTTCCAAATAAAGGAAAACCTTAACGATATATCATACCTGCGGTAAACCAACGCGCGGATAATCAAGACCTCGCTACCAACAGAATGCCAAATTGACCCTTTTATGACACAAATTTAATACTTATGATACTTCTATTTCCATCCGAAAGCCATTACGTTACCTGAAAGTATCCTAAAAAACCCGCTGAGAATGCAAGCGATGCCGATACTCTTCCGACCTTCGATATTTCGAGTCCCACGGGACAGCGTCATATTCTCGATATTCAATAAAGCGAACTAACACGTTTAGCTGTCTGGCCCGGACCTTTCACAGCAAAATCCCTT
Organism: Carystus phorcus; assembly: GCA_018248895.1. Lineage (NCBI taxonomy): Eukaryota > Metazoa > Arthropoda > Insecta > Lepidoptera > Hesperiidae > Carystus > Carystus phorcus. Next base: position 4,976 of record DWJN01003354.1, on the reverse strand, counting down.
GAGCATTACGATATACGAACGTATACCCGCCCTGAATAACCATCCCGTCTCCAATATTATGAACTCAGCCAAAGGTCGCGCGATATTTAAATCAGAATAGGTGAGATCGTGAGAATACTTTGTGGTTTTTGCGAGAATGCCGCGGCGGATAAAGAGATGTTATGAGAAAACTTTTTGAATGATCCACGCACGATATACAGGAAAATGTAATAATTTTCAAATAAATAATAGTATATGACTTTATATTAGGAAAGTTTTGTTTTGATTCAATAATGATATGAAATTATTAACGAGTTCTTTATTTATAAGCAAAAAGGGTTTAATATTTTTAATTTCTGGTTTTTTGCTGGAGCTCCATTTATCTTTTAAGATTATCTAGGTAAACGAAAAACGTTTAGATCAATAGAAAGCTTAGTGAATTGATCTTACAGATGATTCCGATATGAAATTATCAGTACATCAATTGAAACAGTCTGTGATAAATTATCCACAATAATTTATTAAATCAATCATACCACTAATATAACCTTATAATGAACTCCCACAAAGTTGAGTCATTAATTACAATTTTTCTGATAAAATAAAAATGTATCAAGCATTCAAAACTTTTACGAGGGCGTGATCATAGGAACAAATTTGCACGGTCTATCAAACATAAATTACAAATTATTTGTATAAATCAATAGCGACTATGGCTTAATGGTAAAACTATGGCTACTTAGCCTAATTCCATTTTATTTCAATACCTATACAAATATCAAGTTTATCTTTACTTATGGCTGTTTTTGTTCTATAATTTACAATCATTCGTTCTTTGCAATCCATCAACTAACAATGAATTAGTTATCCCGTAGGACAGATCCATTTCCTGGGACGAACAGTATCCAAGGGATGAAAACATAACAAATATTATCTAGTTAAATCTGTTTGGTTTCCGCGTGGTGCCTGTACAGAGACAATAATAAAAAAAAAAAACGATTTGGTCTCTGTATCTAGAACAAAGTAAGAAACATATTAAAATTTTCAAAAAACTATTTTCTACAAATTCTCCAATATTAAGCTTATAAATAGATTATAGATAAACTTATCTATATATATGTGAAGGACATTAAAGTCTGCATTCAACATCAAAATTTCCCCGTAAGCAGATTAACTAATCAAGTTTTAATCAACATTAAATAAAGTGATCAAAAATATTTCGGACACGCTCCAATCAATTGGTCCGCATTCAGCTATTTAGGCCTCACTATTGCGCGATTGAAAATCATTCGCCGCTGAATTACGTAGCCAGTTTCGTTAATCTAATAATCTCATGCAAATTAAGCTGCAATGGTTTTAGTGCACGACATTGAATTAAAAGAGTAATCTGACTTCGTGCTAAAACAATAGTGTTGTTACTAAGATTTCCACATGACTTCCGCACTGCGTTTTAACGCTGAAAACATACAATACTGACGTCCAATGGTCGAAATCTGAAGCCATTGTCGTAATTCTTTTTGAAAAACTAAGAAAGAATCACACAATTCGAGCAACGTCGAAGTAAGAGCTTTTACATTTAGCGGCAACAAAGCTAGCACTCGCTCTAATTAAATTACGGGACGAATGAACGACGAATAACATGTGGAAGTGATTACAAAAATTACGTTGCCGCGACTACTTAGTATTATATCTACACTAATATTATAAATGGGAAAGATATTTTTGTTTGTGTATTTGCTTTTACAAAACTACTGGAGTGATTTCGAAAATTCTTTCGCCAATGTATGCAATGGAAACTCAAAAGTAACGTAGGACGTCACGGAAAATAAAAAGTATAGTATAAAATTATTGTTTAAAGTTAAAAAAATAATATTACTTACCTATTATTAATATAAGAATAAAATTACTGACGAAAAAATTAATGTCACTGTTCCAAAAACGTGAGGTGCTAGATATGACATTTATCAATGATTTCTGTAGAAAAATTGCATAGCCCTATAAAATGCCTACATAAATGTCCGTGACAGCATATATCTGACTTTTATATTTACCCTACACTAATGACTGAACGACCGAGTTAAGCAACTTCTAGCGGCGGCCATAGCACCTAGGAGCAATAAGGTGACTTTTGGCAAAAAAGTATTGAGCGTTTCCGTATTTAGAGGGTACGTTAAGCAATCTTTTTTGTTACCGTAGATAGCAGATGTCAATTCTATTGGAGTCCTTCGGGTGACTTAAAAACTTCTGACACTTGGATTCCCCTCCACCAATCCGCACTTTAGATGTGTGGTATTCTCTCTGGCTCCCCAGTGGTAAGAAAATACCATTACAGACTGATTAATAGCTATAAATTGTACGCATTTACAAAATATTAGATTTGCTGGCTTGCTCCACTTTGCTCTCAATATCTTACTCTTAGCTTACTTTTAAAACATTTTCTCCTAACATAACCATCAGTCACTTAAACAATTATCCATATATATTTTTAATTCAAAATTTAATTATGTGTATTTTGTCAATATAGTTATAACATTAAATAAACAGTACCCACCTAAATTGTTACACATTACATGTGGTCCGGAATTGAAAGCAAGACCTATTGTTCCCCGGGGCAACGAGGGAGCTCTAGACCGAACCGAGGCAAGTATAACTAATCATAATTACTGTTATGACTTCTAATTTAGATACACGCCATTGTAAGTGTACTGTTATTTATATAAATTCATAATTTTCAACTGAACATAAAAATATGCCCTGTCATATAAAGAAGTAATTAGATTTATTTCACCCACGGGAAAAGAGGAATATGTTGTCATAAATACTCAAGGTAATTAGTACTCACAATAGTTTACCATTTTTTTAAAGATTAAAACTGGATCTATCAGGAGGAAGCCAAAGTTGACGTCCAACTTCGATGTAACCTGCTCGCTCGAGTTGGAAAATTATGTGCCAGTAAGGACAAAGTAATATAAAATTACCAACAAATTGTCATCATTCATCAGGCACTACGTAGGCGAAATTTAGAAGGCAGATGTATTCTAAGAAACGGAAAAAAATGAATTATGGATATATTGTATACTAGCGGAAATATCTTCGAATTGTAAAATTATCTCATCCACTTAAAGGTACCTGAAAAATTCAGCAAAAACGGTCCAAACATTTAGGAAGAGTTCAGTGATATATACATGATAAGAAGAAATATATATATAAAATATAAAGCAAAGAAACTAGATCCAGTGAAAATAAACATGAAACGTATGGAATCCATGAATAAGCCTTAAAACGTGATGTAGAAATTTCGAACGGAGTTGTTTTATTCAATAGTTTGTGAGGTGCGCGCTGAATAAAACCGGAAAAAGACTTAAACTCTATTGATAAATTACTTCAATACCGTAACTATTTATACGTATATACATATTTGTGAAATTATTTCATGACTATGCTTCTTCCTTTTTTATCATAAACAGACTAGCGGCTTCGAATGTTATCCTGTAGCATAAAAAGATTTTTCTACGAGATCGAATTGTGAATGGAGACTATTCTGGAATTAACTTAAACACACAAACTATATTAAAACGGGTCAAACCGTTCAGAAATTCAGTGAAATACAAGAGTATTATACATACAAAGTTATCGCTTATACTCATATCTTGCACTAGGATTCCCTGCGTCGCAAGTGGCACGGACAACACAAATAATACGTCTCTAGCACCCACGACCCAAAAGCAAATATTTTTCTATCATATAAATATCTGCCGAGGCTCGAACCCGAGGCCCTTCTTTCACGGGCGGTGTCCTAACAATTGGCTGCGGATGTGAGGATAAAATGTTTCTCTCAAGCCATTAATGACCCATTTCAGGACATGGCACTCTCCACATTGATTCAGGAGGCCTAGAGCTGTACTCCACCACGCTGCTCCAATGCGAATTGGTGGAGAGGTTGGTGGCTAGCCCAAATGTTCGAAGTTTTCATATCGCCTGAATTCCTACGATATGGCTTAACGACTGCCATCTACGATAACAACCCGGAACAACGACCAACTAGCGGTCACCCATCCACGTACCGACCGCTCCCTAAATTGCTTAACTCGGACGATCACTTAGAATCGACACGAACCGCCGTACTATAAGCGCTGAAGCGCACTTACATTCGTACAAGTTAAAGATGTGTAATAAGGGAGTGAATAATATAACTCTTTTCCAGATACAACGCTATGTAACATTGGGCCAACCCGAGGGAGAACGAGGGAAGAATATATTTATTGCAGGCAACAAACGCTCACGTGCAATTGTTAGTCGTTCGGCTGCCGGGTAACGTTGATAAACTTCCAAACGATATCTATAACCATTGTGGGTCTTGAGTGGCTCTTTATTTAAATGACGCTATAAAGAAATATCGCCCCTGTAATATCGGAACATCTGTCGCCGAAAAGAAGCGAAGTTTCGACGCGACAGTTTATGGGGTCGCAGCACTTTCCGATATTTAGTATGGAAATGTTTTTTGATGCTGCCCAGCTTGCGGCTTTGGCTTCGGGCGTGGCTCGTATAACTTTTATTACTGTACACCTAAAGAAAGTTACTTTTTATGTTGAATTACAATTTCAGGAGCTTTTATCACCGAAGTTGGCAAATCAGGACAGACAGGCAATTCTGGCGACAGGCGCTTCTTAAGTGCCTAATTACATTGATCGAGTACAGTCCTACATTAAACTGTACAGTCACCAGGAATCTTTAAAATCTGGAACGAGGATAAGAGGCTTTCTTCCTAAGTATTACCGACACTTATAAAAAAAACGTATCTTTTTTTGTTTCTTCTTGCATGGACGGCAACGCATCGGTAATACTGGAGCCACCAAATGGGAAGAAGTCGCTGCTGCATACGGACACTGGTAACACCATCAGCCAAAAATTATTTTTTACTATTATTATTATGTATCTCGCAAATTTATCTCGGGTCCGAGATGTTAGTGGACCCGGTCATTTGGAAGGCTTGCGTG
>DWJN01003353.1:0-13745 GCA_018248895.1 Carystus phorcus | reverse complement strand
TGGAGTATGCTCTAGACCTCCTCAGTGTTGAGGAGAGACCCGTGCTCACTAGTGGGCCATTAATGGGTTGAAGGCAAGTAACTTATTTGTAATAGGTACATGAAAAATAAACTTTATTATCTATCTCTTCATGATATTTATACTGTGCTACGATATATCAACCCGGTTTCTTAAATTATGGTCAAGGTTAAAACATTGGTTTATTTTAAAATATCGAATAAACGGGGAAGGTGGCCGCCGAACTTTGTCACTAGATGGCGCCACTAGATTCTGAGACATCGTGTTGAATCCATTATGGTGATTTTCATTAACATTGCTCTTTTATTAATTTGTTTTGACATTATATTCACATGATTGTAACGAAATAGCTTATCGTAATTCGTTTAAATGTGAAAATATAGAAAAACAGTTATTAAAAAATATGAAAAATGGGTGACTTATGCATTAAAATATTTAAAAAACCAAGTACAGAATAACCTTATAATCAATGAGCAAAGTTGTACACATAAATCCTGAAAATTTTAACATAGAATTTACTATGTATATGATTGTCTCAAACTCCAGTAACGCCATCTACTCAGACCTTTGCGCCGCCTTCCCCTAAGTAATTAATTACGTCACAAATAGTAAATCATGTTTGAAATGTTTGCTTGCCTTTTCTAACTCTTAGAAAATAATACATTATATTTTTAAATATTTACCAAATCAAATTCTTAACAACACATGCCAATTCAATGACCAAACTATTAACATTCTACGTAACATAAAAGCGTAACAATATAAAAAAGATATCTTTGATTATCTATACAGATCCTAATATCTATTATTCTATTGTCTATGAATTATATAGATAATTGTCATGCAGAAGTTTTCTTATGACTAATGAAAATCTCACTCTTTAATATTGTTCACTTTATTATAATTATTGTGCCGGAATTTGTGACCATCGGTTAATGAAACATTATTTTATTGTTAATATTATTTATAAAAAGATAACCAAGTACTAATCTTAAAAAATATTTTGAAACTTTCGAGAAGGAGATATATATAGAATATCTATTTCCGGTATGAAGCTATTTTTGAAAATATAAGTAAACATTATTTTTGCTATTCATTATCTTTTTATCTGATTAGCACCAGAAAAGTTTTTATTGATAAAACATACAAAAATAAGTAAATTTTATACCAGAATTTTCATAAATATATAGAAATAAATTAAAAATCGACATGTAAAATGTATTGTTTTCAAGCTTTTAACTTGCAATGTTAGTGAATTTGTAAGATAACGTCTTAGAACTGAATTTTAAAACAGTTATGCTCAATCGATTGAGCTGAAATTTTATGCAGGTACATTTTTTGATGGCAACCTTTTTAATCCAATATGCCGGATTATCTGATACTTTAAAAGAAAAAAGAAGCATTGTGTTTGATTTAACAGTAATAAATAGCTTCAACATGAAACAGTCTGTGTTGACTAAAAAATGGTGTTAAAAATATATAAAAATAACATACATGTCCGCCTTTAAGTATTTGAACTGACACTTGCGTGAAAAAAGGGTGCATGGCTGAAGATTCATGGATTTGATATCTTTTGTTAAATTTCACCTTATATTTAAACTCCGTATATATTGATTAACATAAAGTGTGCTGATTTAAAATAAATTTACACATCGTACCTACATACTCGTAACTTTCTAACACTCAATAAATTTCAATTCACAATCTACAAAACGTACATAACCATTCTAGTTTATGACAATATTTATAACACCTTAGCCTCAATATTTTTTCTAAACACTTGTAGCAATAAGCTCATTCGATAACTCATCATTTCACCTCAACAACACCGATTTAACTATCAATTAATACAACAATTTGTTAATATCCACAATAATTAAAAGAACTGCTAGCCATTTCATACAAACGTGCCGTTTTAACTGTAGGTTAATAATTTACAATGTCAATAAACCCTAAAATGAGATATTTATACATCTTACCGATTACATAAAACTTGCAACACCCAACAATAAAATACAAGCCACTAAACTTAACATGTCAATATCAAACACTTGATATACTTAGGTAACACTCGATACAAATTCTAGCATTCATTTAAATTACAAACAGTTCTAATATTTTATTATTAAAATTATTTGTTTTCTAGTTATGAACTGTTATTCCTGTTGAGTAACACTCCGATGTGTAACACTGTTACACATTGCGAGAAAAATTCCCGTTGAGAAACAGTGTTACAAGTTGGAACAAAATTATTTCCCTTGTGTAACAGTGTGACACATTTGGACAAAATTATTTCCTTGAGTAACAGTGTTACACATTGGGACAAAATTATTCCCGTTTAGTAACAGTGTTACAAAATGGGACAAAATTATACCCGTTTAGTAACAGGGTTACAAATTAGAACCAAATTATTCCCGTTGAGTAACAATGTTACAAATTGGGACAAAATTACTACCCTTGAGTGACAGTGCTACAAATTGAAACAAAATTATTCCTCTTGAGTAACAGTGTTACAAAATGGGACAAAATTATTACCGTTCAGTAACAGTGTAACATATAGGTATTAATCCTCGCGACCTCTACTCAGACTAAACCGACGATGAAACTTGAAAGTCTTTTTCTTTTCCTGTTTCTCTTCCACCGTTTTACCATCCACGAGACTGTCAGCGCTTTTGGCAACCTGAACACTTTTTCGTCTATTCTTCATTGATTTAACTAATCTATAAAACTTCCCCTTCTTCTTCCCCGGGTCTAGCGTCAAATCTGATAGCTCTTCTACTTCTACACTGAATTCTGATGATATGTCTCCTAAGTCTTCGATACTGTGACTCGACTCCTTCGGCTGAGGGACCTCGAGTCTTGATTTGGAAGTATTCGGTTTGGGTTCAACAGGAGGCGGTGGAGCATCGGGGTCTACACACTGAAAACAATAATAAAAATATTAATACATTGAGCATTGCTTTAACCAACAGACAAGTAAAATAGCAACATTGCCTAAGATTAAAAATCTTGTTACGACATAATGTGTGTAGATATAAATTTAATTCGGTTTTATATTCAAAGTCTAGTAGTGACATCTGTTTAGAGCCTTGCGCCACCTATTCGTTGGCTGAAGATGGTGGTGATGATATTTCGTTGGGTTTTTGATTTTCAAATTTTAATTAAAAAGTCCTAATTGTATATCGATACAAATAACGATTTTTATGTAACTGGCCGAAAAACGAGCACCTGATGGTAAATGGTCACCTTCGCCCGGGGACATCAGTACCGCCAAAAGCATTGCTGATACGTTGCCGGTCAAGAAAGAAGAATGAAGAAAAATATCGTGAAAGTAAGTACTGACTTTCAAGCTCCCAGCCGGAACACGATTAATTGTTTGGCAGTTACTTAGCAAGAGGTTGATAGCCAAGTGAACTTCATGGAAAGATATTGCCAGTAATAGTATAAATGACTAAATATTATGTTTATATTTTGGTCTTCATGCAAAGCCCTACCATTAAACGGGCTGCTTTTCTTCGCCTCTAACGCAATTTGGTCCACCGGAATATAGGGTTAATAAATATATAAAATAAATATAAATTAATAAATGGTTTATAATATAATCTTCATGCAAATCCCTACCATTAAACGGGCTGGTTTTGTTCGCCTCTAACGCAATTTGGTCTACCGGAATGAGATTGAGCCCTATATTCTAAGCCGTCCCAATCATATTTCAACTCCAGTCGTCACTATTTTCCTATATTGCATTGCCCCTTAACCTTGATTGACGTCTCTTAAATACTTATATCAACATACCTTTCGATTTATAATCGATCTTACGAATCTGTAAAATTTATCTTTAACTTTTTCAATATACAAGTGTGATATACGCGTATAGAGTTATACATCATTCAAATTAACAGTGATGGGGTAAGTTTCACAATTTGAAAACTTAGTGAACCTTCGCGAAACAAAGTTTTATACTCAAAATTGTATGTTTAATTATCGAGAGATTTTGTGAAAGACCCTATAGAATAAATCCCCAAGCTGGCAAAACAAAATAAATATTCAAGACAAGAAACCGATAAAGGCGAATAAAAGTTTAGTTCAAAATCGCTCCGTTATAAGAAGCAATACAAAGTTTACAAATTAATCCATCCCTTGAATTACATCCCAACTGAACTCCATTTATACTATGCCAGATTCACACGGTATTAGCCGAAGTTGGTGAAACAAAATTAATATTAATTTAGTGTTGCGATGTGTTCAAAACTATTGTTAAAACAGTTGCGTGTTGGATATTGAAACGCAAAATTAAATTAATTAACCCAAATATTCGCAGGAATTATACTACGGCCGCAAATCTATTCTTACTCGTAGCTTATATATTACTGTGTCATTCATTTATCTTAAAACGGAGATAGTAGCTACGTATGGTAACTTTAGCTTTATGCTCGTAACATGTACGAAATTTACTGTTGCGTAATTGTAGTTATAAACTTTAGTAAAAATATATAAATCCTATGCAAAAATAAATTTAGATCACACTTTACTACGTATTACTGTACCTAGCTTATTTAAGTCCTAGTCTATTTAGACTAAGTATGTAGTATTTTTTATAAAGCCGATTATAAGACAGGTTTTGTCTCTCCAGACATTAGGTAAATAGAATAAGCTACTGATTACTAGATCAATAAATAATTATAAATTCCTAAGACGAAATTAATAGTTTGACTACATTTGACTTACTAAAATACTATACTGTACTATCATCGAGTACTAACTCGAGGCACTTAAATCGTGTAAACCAGAGTTAATCTCGAAGTCCATTGTAAGAACGTTTCAACTTTGAAATTACTTTTTTCAGTAAAGTTTTTGCTCGGTGAAGCGTACCGCCTCTATGATTGAAAGAACAATTATTTGAATCCGAACTACATACCTATATATATTTTGTATCTTTTACCATTGATTTAGTATAGAATATTTTTATTGTACACACATGATAAGTAAAAGTTTAATATCTTACTTAATAGTAATTGTTCAAAAGACGGTCTTAGCTATAAACCGATCTCTTCCAGACAACCATTGGGCAGGGGACAACAGTAAGAGAAGGAACGGAGTAGTGCACAAATAGAGGATCAGATATGATAAAATATACTACTTAAAAATAATATACATCTGAGGAAATACGACAAACGAACAAGCTGTTTTTATTATAGTACCTGATCACATATTATTTTACAAAAGAATATGAAAAAGGTAAGAAAACAATATCTTAGTAATAATTTGGTAGGATTATTTTAGTAATAATATTTATAATCTGTGTCAACAACACAATGAAACGTAGCAGTGGATGTGTGAGAGAGAAAAAACGAGAAAAGAAAAGAAAAAATGGCGAAAGTAAGCTTGTTTAATTTAATTATTCAATATAAAATAAATAAATAACGTTATAAAGAATTCTCTGTCTTGAGTGTCATGAACAACACACCAATACACACACCCAGAAATAGAAATTTAAACTCAAGATTCATAAATTTCTGCCTTGTTCGGAATCGAACCCTATGAACGACGATTCAGCATGGTAACTTTTACGCCACATGGGTCGTCAAAGAAAATAAAAGTAGAGATTTAACAGTGCGCAAAGTATTTTGATACGAAACCCAGACCCGAAGTTATAATATCATTAAGCTGCACTATACACAAAATAAATAACGACGTCTGTTGGGTCATTCATAAATATATATGTAATCTTACGGGTAAATAGATACAGAAAGTAAATTCATCGAACCCTTCGCAATACTGGTTAAACGAGCCAAAGCGCTTCGTAATAAACTAAAATACGAAACTAGTTTTATTAGATTTGTATAACTAAATCCAATAAAGCATCCAAGACGGACTAATATTTGAAGATCAAGTTATCGGAACTTGGCAGTTACAGATTCTGAAAGTACATTTGTGAAAGAAAAGTTTACTGAATTATTCTGTGAATGTTTGGTTTGTATTCAGTCAGGCGTATGATTTTAACATATACCTCGATAACATAGTTAAAAAAATTAAGGTCTTTAGTGGTTGGTTGAAGAAAAGCTTTATCAATAGGTATTTAGATATTACTTTTCTATTCGCCTATTAGCGATTTTTGTATTTTATACAACTCCACTAATTAATGAATAATGCACATAAATAAATTGTCTATTCAGATGATCTATTGAGTTTAAGAGCTATTGTAACGATTTTGTGTTGTGCTAAGTCTATATCTACTATTTACACTCAACTACTATTAATAAGCAAAATATCTCTTTTTATGTATTTTATTCAGTTCTTCATTTCACCCACTCTACTTTTCTGCATGAACGACAAAAGTCTTTTGTCTTGAAAGACAATAGTCTTTAATCATACTACTACGCTGTTATATACTAACTCTTCAATCGGTTATCTCTCTCCTCAATTTCTCCCGTTCCACTCATTTTCCCTAGTCTCCCCACTCTCGATCAATAAATTATACTTACATCTTCGAGCGGTATACGATATGATGGAACCTGTTCTGGATGCCTCCAGGGCTTGTGGTAGGGGTAGTCTGTGAGCGCCTTCCAGCCTGGGTAACGTCGAGCTGCTGAATGTAGCTGATGTACCAGCCGAGGTGCTAGCTGAGCAGTTACTCTGTAAAATTGAAATAAAAACATTATGGATGTAGTATGAATTGAAGCGCTCATAGACCGATGGTTTGTCGATTCTAAGCGATCGATGGAGTTAAGCAACTGCGGTTCGGTACCTGGATGGGTGAGTAGTGTCAAAAATTTCGTGGGCGTTTCTGTGCTTCGGAAGGGACGTTATGCCGTTATTCCCGGCTGTTATCGTAAATATTAGTCGACAAGCCATATCGAAGGCTTTCGGGTGACATAAAGACTTTCGCATAACTAAATTTGTTATTAATTAATTCATGCATTTGTCTGTTATCTGTTATTTATACTTGCGCTTATTTTTACTTGCGCCGACGCTGACATTTGTGCTTAGAACCGTATAAAACCGGTTGACAGGTTAACAGGACGACAGTTTGACAGGTCGATACTCACTTATTAACCAGCCACGCTGGTAACGCCCCCCGCGGGTCTGAACGAGACACGTAGCCCAACCAACTGCCCGCGCCGGCTCGTGTCCTCACCACGAAGCCAGTTAACAGTGACAAGGCCCTGTTAAAACAAGATAATATTATACTGTATCCTTATATTATAATCTTTTGACGACACAATATTGTAATGAAAAATGGAATGATCAATATGATTGACAAAATACATGTTAAAATAACTCTCCTTTATTGTTGGATATAAAGTATTGCCTTGTTTCTAGAAGCGTCGAGTAAAAACCGATAAAAGTTCAAACACCGGTCAAAGAACCATCTCGACTTAGAGCGTGACGTAATCAACAAAACTTGCACTACCTGCACTTAAATGATCGGATAAGATATCATTTACATGCGTATTTGCATCGAACGCAACCGTGACGGCGGTATCGCGTATCTTATCGTCCCCACGTCGAGTGGCGAGTGCGCACGAACTAATGAATCGTGACGCTTGAACCCACTCAGCGTCGCATCGCTCGCTAAAAAATAGATGTGGGCGGTTGATGTAGTTACAAGTGTCCTTATATCTTGTTACTTCGACCCATCAAGGTTCAATAGTCCTTCTACTCCTGTATTCACGTCCTGCATTCACTGAGCAAGTCTAGAACATATTCCATTACGCTACTGCAGAACAGATTGGTGGAAGGGTCTATTATCAACCCAAATGAAGTTATTATGTAAGTATTTTATAGCGACATGACTGTAGTCTACGACAGCAATCGAGACCGACTTCTTAATGGACCCTTCGAAACACGAAAGCGCTCAAAATGTCTGCCACCAGAAGGCACCAATCCAACCGAACACTCCCGCAGTTGCTTAACTCGGACGATTAATTAGGATCTGCGCGACTCACCGGTAATTCGTAAAAGTTTCTCGACATATTATCATTCTAATCTAACAAAGTTTTGGAAAGATGTTGATGGATGAAGAAGAAAAGAAACAACCAAAGAAACTCACTACATCATTAAAATAACTAATAACTAATAATAATAAAACTGATTCCGAATTACTGACATCAGCACAACCGACTGTAGCTGTTTCTTTCCAGTATTTTTGTCGTTATTATATTAATCTACATTATACCACTAAACACAGTTATTACTATATGTAAATACCTTAGTTAAATACAATAAAATAACATATACTAAATTGGAAGACAGATACATTTTAACAGTGTTTACCATTAAGTTATTGTAAAGCTTATAGAAGGCTCTCATTCATAGATTTATTGTCAAACAAGCAATAAAATATATCAAAGTATTATTTAGTGCCAAGCTTATGCAACTAAAACAATTTCCTCAATAGTAGTAAAATTTAATATTACTATATTTGTAACAATATGAACCTAAAAGCTTTTAAAATACAACCGAAATAAATTTAGACAATACACCTACTTCAAATTTTTTTGGAAATTGCTAAAGCAGTTTCAGAGAAACCAGTTGAATGGAAATTTAAGTCACTCTTTTAACTACTGCGAGATATTACGTTGATGGATACAAGACCTTATTTTCTATTATCTTATTATTACTTCCTATTAGCCTTCAAAGTGCTTTTGCTCGAAGTTATGTAAATCTTATCGCCCTTTTTAAACCCTAAGACTACGATGCTTCTACTTAATCCTTTCAGGGTAATTATTAAGCGCCTCTAAAAGGGCTCGATAGTTCACAGCAGCTCAGCAGAATTGAATCACGCTGTCGAAGTTTTCTACATCGCTTGCATAACCAAACATCAACAGTCGAAGCTCGGGTACTCAGGCACAACATCTCGCCTGACTGGAGATCTCGCTTTGCTAAACTGTTACTATCCCCCGCCTGGCTACCAGCCTCTTTCTTGAGTCAACCGCCAAACGCTTCCTCGTATTCCATTTTTGAAAATTTACAACCAGTACTATTTCTCTTTTTTTTTCTCTTCTTTCTTGGTTAGCAACGCATCAGTGATGTCTTTGGTGATGCTGACGTCCATGAGTAACAAAGACCAGTAAACACATGGCTCGTCTACTCTTTTGTCGGCTAGTTACATATTGAGTTATTCCCGTTGAAGTTTCCCCATAATACCCCGATGTGTAACACTGTAACACTGTTACACATTGGGACAAAAAATTCCCGTTGAGTAACAGTGTGACGTCAGTGTGAACCAACGAACGCGACTTTTTATAGTACATGTTAATCAATTGGTCGGTTTTCGTGTAATCAGCTAGCAGAGCCTGGGTCCAACACGTAGGCGGTCGGGTGCGTTCGTGGCGAACATTCGAATTCAATTAGTTTGCGAGTTTTTCCAATTATCTAAGAGAAAATACTCAGCCTACTTTTCTTCTCCAATTTGCTTCACGGAAATTGAGTTACGGCAGATTTCTCCGTTATAAAGTATTTTCTTTTCTACCGTAGTCTGCTCACTTTCTAAGCTACATATTCCTGCGTGTTATTATACAAATGTATGAATTGAAATAATGCGTTTATCTGAAGTTTCACTGCAGACAGCATTAAGCTGTGAAATACTAAAAAGTTTGAATAAAATTAAAAGATTTAAAATTACGCCAACCCCACAAACAATTTATTGTTCATTATTACAGCTACGGACTTTTAGACAAAAAAAGACGCATCAAATGAGTCCGTTCGTTTTAAAACTTGCCAAGACACTTTAAACTTTATCGACCTTATTACAAAACGTGGACTAGCAAAGTACCGGTTTAAACTTCTATTAGACCAAGTAAAATAAACCCTGGCTTAAAGTATAGTATGAAAGATAAACCTATACTTGATAATCGTGGTTTAGAAATATTTTGTAATAAGGCGGTTAGAGTTTAATAAATGATGAATGAAAATAAAATAACCAACAGTAAAACACTATTTTTATTTTAATCGATTTTAATTTTGCAGAATTCATTACTGAATTAATATTTTGTAAAACGTAAAGATAACACATACAAGTTTGGTTATTCTCCGTAAGAATAACAAAGTTGTTTATCTTAGCTTCTAATTTATAATACCGTTCAAGCACTAGTACCTAGTATATTTATTATCTCATATTATAATGTAATCTTATAATTCAAATATAATCTTTGCGGAAATACGATATCAACTTGTAGTGAAAAAGTACTTAAGACTTTTACCTAAATATCATAAACTTTAATAAATATGTTTAATAAAACTTTATTTTTTTTAAGATTTTCAAATTTATATTCATTTAAAGGTAAACAACATGCGTTGTACATAATATAATAATAATATGAAGTGCCACTTATAATTTGATTCGTAATTCTATTGTTTATTTTATTATAACTAGAAGATTCTACAGACATTTTCCTGAACCATATGCTTTGGTTAATCCGCATTGAATGGGTGGTGGAGTATGCTCTAGACCTCCTCAGTAATGAGGAGAGACCCGTGCTCAGTAGTGGGTCATTAAGGGATTGAACGCCAATCGTCTTATATTGAATGTGTATGCCAAGTTTCATTCCCGTACAACGGAGATAAGTAATAAAATTAATCAAAAAATCATGAAAAGAATTGTGAATCCTATTCTTGTATTTATTTAAATCCATACTAAAATTTCATCAAAATCAGTATAGCTGTTTAGAAATAGTTCAGTGACTAACACACGGATAGAAGAATTATATGTATTTAAACAGTTACTTACTAAATTTGTCAATGTTTACGATTAAATTATTTTTGACTTCAATACTGAAACGGGTTTGTTTATATTTAGCGATGGACCTTAAATCAACTCATTATTATCAATACATATTGTAACATATCCAAGTTATATTTTATTTCAACTAATATGGAATAATTTGAGCTGGCAAGAACTCTACATATATAGCGTGTGTAAGTCTACCTGTTAGTGTTATAATAAAATGGCAATACGAAATAAAAACCGCGTATGCAAGACCCACCCACATTACGCAAAAAGTGCCCGACGCACCCTCGCACGGGCCTCGCCAAATCGCCCTTCTAGTCTACCCACGATTGGTTACCACACATCCCCAACATCAGCCGGGTTAACACGACCTCCCGCGCCACTAACGTCCACCCGAAACGGTTGAACGTGCGAATGAAATGCGCGGGACGGGGTAGCTCAGGTTAGACTGGTGTAATAAACATGTGTGATGCAATTTTTATTTTCCCGATTTCCCCTAATTCGGGAAGCCGTGCCACATCCCGCGAGAGTTCGTCCAATCAAATTAAATCCCCGATTGACGTTCCGACGTTTGAATTTGGTATTATACTTTTTTATGCCGTAATTACGCGATTGCCGCAAAATTGCACAACGGCAAATTTTATAAGTCGTTAATATGTTAAGTCATATTGTTCGTTCAGAGATTGATTCATAGTATTTAATATGTCGAAATTTAGGATAAGTATGTTATAAATAACACACAATTCCAATTCTAAATGCAAAGTTAAAACAAGGATGTTTGGAAATAAATTGAAATGAAAAAAATTTTAATGTTGGTTTTACGAAAAACTATGAAAATTATCGTTTTGTGGGAGCAGACATCTTTAATTTATTTTATCATCGACTTTTCCAGCCTAATTAACCGTTTTGCTAGCAACCTTTGGTGCCTTCAGTGTTAAAATTACCACAAACCTTCGTTCATAACTTATCTAGTTACAAACAACTTATCAATATTAGTTCAGCCTTTTGTGAGCTTTGCCCATAGGCATGCTGGTACATAACGCAACAGTCGCCACGCCAGACTATTCGGTCCTAGGTTGGATTCCAAGCGAGGCAAACATTTTAATGATGACATTAAATTTATGTTCTCCTTCTGTGTGTGTGTTTATGTGTTGTCCATGACACTCACATGTGAAATCTTAGTGTAGTGTAGACCTATAAGTGTATAGCGTTATTATTATTAACTATTTATTATTATAATTTATACATCCCTCTTTGTAAAATAATCAGTATTTATATAGCTTATTTTTCGTATACTTTTGTATTCATTTAAATATTTTAAAGTACCTACGTAATAGACTTGGATTAAATTTTTAACATCATTTACATTCCTGACATGTAACTATTTAATTTATTCCAGTAAATAATAAGTAAGGACTTAGGAACTACTACGTTATTTAGCTAGCAAATGTATGGTATATTCGGATTGATTACAATTATTACAATGGCTTCTGTATTTCTGTGCCAGTCAATTTAATTTATTATGAAGCATGACTTGGCATTGCCGTAATAACAGGTGAAACTTTGTCTACACGTAAGAATTGTCCTGCTTTAGTATATTTTAATGTGTTCCGTTTCTTATTAGTGAATACCCGTATCATGGAAAATGTGCAAGTCATAATAATCAAAGTAAATTCATATGATGTTTAATTGGTTTACGCACTGCTCACTTATTTTTAATGTCTTAAATGGGGAAGGAAGTTGCCGAATTTTGCCACCAGTTGGCGCCACTAGTTTGTGACTTATATCGCATTACATGTTATGGATAACATGTCTCACATTATTGTGAATAGACGCTAGGAGAGAGGAGAAGAGAGGAGAGGAGAAGAGAGGAGAGGATAGAATACGAAACGCGTACACCGACAATTATAAATTGCTGTCAATGAATGGTTAAAAATGTTTAATATAGTGACTGGTACTTTTATCAGCCTTACGCGGGCAAGTGGTATAAGATCGTACGATAATAATTCCTGTCAGTATGGTATCAAATGATGGCCGCGCGGCGCGGTACGAGCTTGTTGAAATTTGTACACGAAAAAACTAGATCGTTATTTCGTAAGCAGGAAAGTTCGGAATCGTTTGAAGACCGGTTGAGCGGGTTTGGTGCGTTCGGTTAAAACTTTTTATTTAATATTATTATCCTAGCGTCTTGCTTTAAATATCATATTGGTTATTAAAGTTCAGAGTACTACATTCACATTGCCTATGAAATAATGTCAGTAGTTCAAATAAAAGCTGATCATCTTGGCGTCTGCTTTTATTTACGCCAAACACCAACTCAACTGACAAGGTTTTTGATTAAAAAATCATCCCCACCCACCCCCAATCATCGGTCTGGGAATTCATAGACAACACAAGTATACAAATACAAATAAAACCCTACGTTTTATTGAAAATCATCAATATTTTTCCAATACACTTACGCAAGAATACATACACTCAAATTTATTTTTACAAAATTCATAATAACACAAACGATTTCTCAATACGGCATTTTTATTCTACCGCGGTTTTCTTACGGTTTTAATATCGAGAAAATAATTATTTTTTTTATACTACCACGGTTTCGAAAGCGGTTTAATATCGAGAAAGAAACATCGAAACCGTAAACGACATAAAATATTTCCACGCAACGTCATCAACCCGTCCAGTTGTTTACGCTTTGTTCCACCGTTGCGGGGTGGTATAAAAAGTTCAATTGTAAAATCTGGCGTTCAAAACAAGTAGCACATGTGGCGGTTATCTGACTCATGTGGCGTCGCTAGTGTACATCGGAGCTCGCTGCTGTGAAGGTCGGCCGGTCGTTATACAAATCTTATATCTTACTAGATGAACCAGCAAACGTTGTTTTGCCACAAAAATGGTTATAGTGTGTTAAACGTAAAAGCTAGACATATGCTATCGCGGACTTTTATTTAGATCTTTTAGTGGGGAACAATTTTGTAATACATGATTT
>DWJN01003352.1:0-13746 GCA_018248895.1 Carystus phorcus | reverse complement strand
AGCTGTGCTTTCACGCGTACCTTAAATTTTTCGATAGGTAATTCCCTAATCGATTTTGGAATTTTATTGTAAAAACGGACACCAAGTCCTATAAAAACATCTAGTCGATAAACGTGTCCGATACTCACAGGTTACTCGCGTCGCTTCTTGGCGTGGGGCTCGTGATGATCCCTCTTGCGGGAGGTCTTGTCGGCTCGCTTGGCCTCGCTCAAGAACCGATCCAGACCGAACGGATCGAAGTCCGCCTCGGCCTGCCCGCCGCGAGCCTGCTGGGGGTTGTTATTACGATTGAAATGATTGAAGCGTAAATAGACGGGGAAAAGCGTAAACGCTGTAACCCGGCATGCTTTGGTATACTTTTTAAATAATGATAATTTTAAAGAAAAATCAAATATAAGAATACAATCAGTCTGTTTTGTTTACTGAAATGCTGTTGGATATATAGTAGATCTAGTTCGATAGATCGGCACAGAATCAACATTTACGATTGTAACTCATCAACCAAGTGTTCGATCAATATAATTTTGATATCAAAACCTTTTTCACAAAATTCTGTACAAGGTCACTGAAGACATTGATGCTCCATCTCCTATCATTCCAGAGTCCATAAAGGACAAATAAACCAACACATTAATGTATAGATATAGATACTAACAGGTTCCTCCCTCGGCGCGTCCCTCTCGAACTGAACCGGCCCCGACCGAGTGTTACTGGCGCTTGTACCGGCAAATTCCTTGTCAGCTACGAAACTACAACACAAAATTATACATTACACATCTTCCTATTTTAATTTAAAATCGCTTTAATTACTAACATCCAATTTACTTAATAATCAACCTAACCACATTAAGATGTACACAACATATGAAATTACTTTAGACCATTGCCTAATTAACAGCTAATTAATAATAATATTCATTAAAAATAACATAACGACAAAGAATGATGTAGAAAAATAACTATTAGTATCTTACATCTACTTATACAAAGTTACAACTTCTGTTTGTTCCTGACTGGATAATTTGAAACATAGTTAATAGACTTGAAATTCTTCTACACGGCAGTAAGAGAGAATATTACTTTTACTTACTTTTCATTTTAGACCACAGGCGAATGGCATATTTCAAGCATTTCGAATTAGCTTACCATTTGGCATTGCTACTATGTTGCTATGGTAACCGTAACTAACTAACTAACAGCGAAGCGTGGTCGAGTTAAGGTTGTACACTCACCGCCTGTTATTGACTATAGAGTCGAGATCGCCGCCATAGTTGTCCTGGTCGGCGTGACGCGACGGCCGGTAGATGTGAGCGCCCACCGAGTCCTGGTTACGCCACGGTTTGTCGTACACAGTGTACGCTTCGTCATCCCCGTAACCTTACAATACAAAAAACATTTTAATATTATTGGTTATAACGATTATATAATGATAATAATAATAATACTATTACATGAGGGTCGAATATTGGTCATTGTGTGAATCCTTAGTTCTCACACAGAGCGCTATCTATGTTGGTGATAAAATAATGGAAGTTCACAATTCTTAAGAAGGGTCTACGAAAATGTAAATGCTTTCAATAGTGCAGAAATTAATCTTGGCTCCGTCTATTAATGTACGAAGATAACATTTTTAAGTTCAGCGACTGTTACTTGTAAAAACTTATATTTTACATATTCAGTACGTGTCGAGACTTGTAAAGCGCCACTCGCAACCACCGCCCACCAGAACGCTTGCTTTTTGTCGAGTTTTTGTAATATGGTAGAAATGTATTTACAGGGAGTCCAGTGGAACCAGTTAAATTTTGAAAGTGGTACATGAGAAAAGCTTATGGTCACAGGGAAGATCGAAGGAAAGAGGCCGCGTGGACGTAGCCCGAGACGTTGGACGGACCAGGTGAACTCCTATCTACAACGCTTACCAGCGGAGAACTGGCAAAGATGGAGGAGCACCATTAAGAGGGTGGTATCAGAACGGAGCCACGATCCTCAGACCCGATCTGGTGTCAATGTACATGATGGAACATACCACTGTCCATTCCCTTGCTAGTGTTGAACAGCCGTTGGTCGAACATCCCCTCCCCGCCCGCAGTCGACTTGGCGGGCAGCCCCAGAGCGATCTGTTCGGATATGTCGCGCTCGCGGTCCTTCACTAACTTGGACCTGGGGAACGAACAGGCTTTTAGGGAAACAAATGTAGGAATCATACATATTATTCTAAAGCATGTATTGTGTACACCCTATTTTCACGATTGATTTTTTCATCTTCCTATTGGGTTGTCTGGAAGAAATTCGCTTGTTGTAGTTGTATTGTGCATACTAAATATTGATATCAAATTTATATGTTTTGGTGTGCAAACAACAAAGAGTTATGAATAAAATAAATGAATATTATACACTTAAACAAGGTCAGTAAAAATAAAGTATTTGTAGTATGTGTACGATCATGAGCAATTAATGAATATAATTATATTAATTAACAAGTGGCAATTAATATTTGCAAAAAACTGAGCAAAAAAGTAAACAAACATTGTTTCAAAATCAAGTAATAAGTATTTCATAGTTATATATACATTTTATTGACTCATAACAAACAAGTATAATCATAAAACAATTCAATGGCTCCATCATTTTGAAACATCATTACATCTACATCATTTTGAAAAATCTCAATAACAACTTTCTTTTGCACCATAGTGTTTATATTAACTTGTGAGAATTAATGAATGATATGTTTACGAAACACCAAAAACAACGACTTCAGTAACATTTTACATATTTAAACAAAATTATTACAACAAAATATATTGTAAATAAAATCAGTTACTGATCTAGTAATCAGTAGCTGATCCTATAGAAATACCTAAATGTGCCCATGTTATAAGAACCAGTAAACATACATTTCATTGGTTATGACTGCACATATTGCAAAAGGTGTAGCTCTAAGACTTATGTTATTCAAATTAATTTAAATTAACTTTCCTGTTATTATATTATTTTACATCTTTATGCAAAATTAATACTGTCAACATTACTCACAGTATTTTATTAAAGGCAAAATACATAAAATAAGGAAGATCCTTTTAAAATTATGTGATCATACCTGTAACAAACTATTCTGGTGTGGTGTCATCTGCTACTATATCCAAGCAATTCCTAATAGATATTATTGTGGTTTCTTTAGATTAAAAGCTCTTTCTTCGGCGTGTCTTGAAGCAGTGGCGAGAGTAGTATTGAACTGTCCATTCTTTTCCAAACATTTACTTTTGCTCTATATTCAAATTTCGATCATAGAGCAGTTCAATACTAGGTTCGCCACTGCTTTACGATAAAGAAGATTTTATTAAATAATATCGCACCCTTAGTAATATAAGGGCACAACTTAAAAAAATAGATATTTGAGTTTTTGGAATAAATGGGTTATATTGTAAAAATATTGTAATATTGTAAAAATATAATCCATTTCTGCCAAGAACTCAAATATCCAATTTTTTTAGTTGTGCCCTTATGTTACTAAGGGTGCGATATATATATACATATTTACATTTTATTGTGCACAATACCTCTTGTCTGGCGCCGCTCTGGCCAGGTTCCTATCGCGCTGTCGCTCGCGGTGTCGCTCCGCCCGCAGACGGTCCCGTTCAGCGGCGCCTTCGCCCTCCGCCTCGCCGGCCTCCACACCTTCCTCTATTTCGTCCGGAGCGCGAATACCTGACAATAAATAAACTCAAACTCAAATTATTTATTTCATGTAGGTATTTATAAATACACTTATAAAACGTCAAATATTTTGCATCTACCAGCGTTTCGGAAGGGTGCCTTATAAAGAGGAGAAGAAACGGCGAAAGAATAATAATAAATAACACTACATATTCATAGACCCACAATAGAATTCCCTGTATCGTAGGTACCGTGTACACACAAAACCTGTTGACGTAAGAAGGCAATTCGCTTATATCCAAACTCGCTGCTGTACTATAGGTTATTTTAAAATAATCTATAAATATTATAAAGTAAAGTTCCTCAGCCGAGTGTGTCTGAATCTCAAAAATTACCGAATGAATTTCCATACGGTTCTCGCCTACGCATGAAGCGGTTCAAACGGAAAGTTATCGTATGTAACGCAATAATGTTTTATGTAAATTGGATGAAATACGACGATTATTGTTGAAGTCAAAAAATTCAACCCGATCGGGAATTTTATTATAAGTGTTTGTGTACATGAAACAAACACATCAGATTAAATAGATTTGTGTACATGAAACAAACACATCAGATTAAATAGATTTGTGTACATGAAACAAACACATCAGATTACATAGATTTGTGTAGATGAAACACATCAGATTACACAGATTTGTGTACATGAAACACATCAGATTATATAGATTTGTGTAGATGAAACACATCAGATCATATAGATTTGTGTACATGAAACACATCAGATTATATAGATTTGTGTACATGAAACACATCAGATTATATAGATTTGTGTACATGAAACTAAAACATCAGATTATATAGATTTGTGTACATGAAACAAAGACATCAGATTAAATAGATTTGTGTACATGAAACTCGTCAGATTACATAGATTTGTGTACATGAAACAAAGACATGAGGTTACACCCGTACCTGCCCGATGGTCGCGAGCCCGCTGCGCGAGCACCCTGAGGTGCTCCTCCTTGCGCTCCTTGTCCCGCTGCGCGAGCCGCCGCTCGAGCTGCGCGCGCGCCTCCACCGCCTCGCGCGCCTTGCGGTCCGCCACGTACAGCGCCTCCGCCAGCCGGCTGAACTGCTCGTTGATGTGCACCTGCTGCAGCCCGCGCCCGTCCGCCGCCAGCCGCTTGTCCAGCGGGATCGTGTACCCTGTCCGCGTCGATAGCCTTCGTCAGATATTTACACTATCTGTTTCATATACTATTGTACTTACTGGCAAAAATTACCATTGCTAATAATTAGGACATGCCACCAATAATACCGCCTTCGTCGATATCTGCTTCGCCCAAAGGTTGACTGGTAGAGAATGCTCCTAGCATTAAGCCCGCCTTTTGTACTATCATTAACTGATATAATAAAGAATAAATAAATAGTATATAGTATTGTTTGAAATACTTAGGAAATGCTTTAGAAATACTTAGGTATTTCTTGCGCCAAACTTTATGGCCCCCGTGAATTAATCACTGTGAAAACTTTTGAATGCCGATGGAACGCGAAGGCAGAGAAAGCGACCATTGTTGCATTTAAGTATTTTAGAAATACTTCAAATTTAAATTCAAAATCATGCCGGTACATTTTCAATACGTATTTTTTTTATTCTATGGCTGTTTCGGAAATGTTATAAAACTAGTTTTTCTTTAATCTACCCGAATTCCCGGGTAATTTCTGTGCACATTAATGAGATTAAACTACAGAAAATCAGGTTATCTGCATTCAAAAAGGATTGTTCATGAAACTTGTCTATGTGACTTCATAGTTACTAGATATCATAAATAAATAACGTTACAAACTCATTGCACCAAACGAGGATTTCCCTGTCGTGAGTGTCATGCGCAACATGAAAAGATAATAGTATACTAAGGATACTACATAATCACTATAGTCTACTGTCACAAGTGTAAATGTGAACCTTTAGCGTTCTTCCAGTGCGAGACGCAAGGTGGCACCTTCCAGTCGCGCTGCTGTTTAACAGACACACGGCGCGGTGGGGAGTGCAGCACGGGCGCAGGGGGCGAAGGCGCCGCCCGCGGGATCTTGCGGTTGATCTGGAACCGAGGGGGCTCCATCGGGTCCGCTTGTGCTTCCACCATTCTGTAACACAATGCTTATATTATATGTTTGTAACTAATCTGAATTTACTTCGTAATTTATTTTTCAATATACTAAATTCCCTCAAACAACATTTTACAAGCAACAACATATAACAATGTAATCATTCAATAACAAAGTCCTTATCAGGGTTAGGTTACAACAAGTTTATAGATATAAACACCCACTGTATTTTGTTACAGTTGACTATGATAATGTGATAATTATACATTGGGTCTCCAAACTGCACTAATTTTTTTGAGCTATTACTCAGTTGATTTAGCAAATAATTTAGTAGGCTATCATAGGCCTACCTATGTCATTTTGACTCTTATTGCAATTTTTTTTCATATAATTACATCACTTAATTTATGCAGTAGACTCTGGATACCTTTCATTCAATAATTCATAACAAATCCTGTAAAATAATAGTCCATTGCCCAATGCTCCTTCACACATCTTGTTTGTGTTAACATTTTTCATAACTGTGGCTAGCCCTGAATGTAAACGCAATATAACTATAATTGGACATATAAAGTCAGTTTTCACAATACTTTTCTACCAATAATTTACTAGTATTAAGCCATACCTGATAACCCTTTGCTTTGCTCCAGAATTGAAGGCTCCACCCTGTTGGGCTGGAGTGTACCGAATGTACTGAGCTGGAGCCTGAAAATATCAAGCACTATCAACACACTTAATATAGTATCTATATAATAATCTTCAATTCTTAATACCAGAAATAAATAGTACTAAACATAACAGTAAATTATGAAAATATTTAAACATTAACTAGGGCATATGATTAGTATAATTCATACTTGGGTTCTTATATCAATTATTAATGAATACCAATGTGAAGCTAGTGGTTTGGTGGCTAGTGGTGAACTGCCAAATTTCCCATATTACAGTTTACATTACACTGTTAACTGTTTTTCATCCACATTGAACACTAACCCTTACAACTACCTGCATAGAGTTCTTTTCAGTGTAAACATTATAGTGCCTGGCCAACAAGATAATATGGATTAAACTTTATAATTAGGAATGTGAAAACATAAAAATTAATATAATAAAAGTGAAAAGTTAAATATTAAATTATATCCAACACCGTAACCCCTTTACACTATAGATTTAATTTCCAAATGGCATTAATCCACAATGTTCCGTCTAGGGCATGGATCTATTCTCATCACTGAAGAGGCTTAGATCATACATTTTCCAAATTACCACATACAGTAAAAAACAGAAAACCAACTAACAGCTTTTGGTGCAGCTTTGACAGGTAAAGCGGCAGATATTTTAGCATTTGTAAGTTTTTCCAAGGCCAGTTTAGTTTTTTCCGTGATGTCCTGGATGTCATCTTCACTAGGCTTCTGGAGGGTTGGATCATCTTCTGCTAATACTTCTGAAGGTAGGAGATCTGTCAGCTTAGAATAAATGACCTGACAACAAAACACATTTCTATTAGTTTTATTACTAATATTAATACAATTTGAAAAGTTTTTCAATCAATTCACCTACTTGCTTAACATTATACATTATCAACAAATACACTAACTTAACTTACTTGCTTAAACTCATCTGATCAAGCTTTTGGATATAGATTATATCAAACTAGTAACTCATTATCAGTTGATAATAATATTATTTATTTCTCACCACAATACAGTTATATAACATATTGTTGGAGACTAGTGCTTAAGCTAAGATTTGAGCCAGTATTTAAGGACACCAGGCTCCCACCTTAATACAGTGCACAAGTGATTTAAATGAATATAATATTGACAACAACATAATTACGAGTATAATATAATATGCAGTATTGTAAATACTTGCAATAAATCTCTACTCATATTACTATCACCTGAGGCCTAGTGTTACAAGTTTAACCGTACAAATAATTTAAAAAATCAGTACATTTACAATAAACATTGGTGATAATAATAAGTAGATGATATTTATATGAGAAAACTGTAAAGTGTCATATACCTTATCAGCACTATGCCCCTGGCGAGCAATAGCAGAGTACTTAACACGTCCAGACTCATCGAGTTGTACAGCAAGGGCGTTTGAGGTGCTCTCCTTACCCCTTGCACCCATCCCCAAAGGATATTGGGCAACATGGATCTCGGGAAATGCACCTCCATCTACAAATAACATAATTATCATATTTCTGCTGTCACAAGAACACACTATATAAACACTCAAGGTTCTATATTAGATCTATGGTAGAAAATAATATAAATAAGTTTTTGTAACACTTGATTATCTATTAAGACCTGGTTATATCAATATACATGTGTTGAAACCGATTTCTTGAAAAAATGATAATTGTCAGAGAATAATTTACGCAATAACATATTCAATTCCAGTCTTCCAAGTATGGATAGTAACAACATACCTCCATAATCTTCATCAGCTCTTGGCACCCAACCTTTCCTCTGGCCGTAGGGCGGGACACTAGTCTGTGAGACCACGAGTGCGCTACCCACGCGCTGGGCCTTACGCTCGTCATCCCGATCCCACACCTGCTGCACCGGAGCTGGTAGTAGACTGCACGAACATAACGGTTAAAAACTAACTTTCTCTTAGCAACTTGAACATATATCTCTTATAGCATTAACGTTACTGATAAAACTATCTAATCTTTAATTCTAGCTCACGTCGTCTTAGCAATGCCGCAATTTTAAACAATCACAAATCGAAAGTTTGTATTTTCATAGGACAAAAAAGATTGAGAGATATTGGTAAAGTGAATGATTTTAGTTTATGTAGCCTAGTCTCAACTTCAATATAAATTAATGATTTAATGAAATAAAACACTTCTCAAAGATAATTGATAACACAAATAAATTAACAATTTAGCACACCTTGTTAACGACGCCATTTTATATATTTTTATTTGACATTTCTGAGCTGAAGTTGTACATTGATGTCATTGATATGACGAAATGACAGCATGGTGACTATGGTTAGTATAGATTAGACAGTTGCATGGGTGACAGCAACTACAGATAAATTTACTCAGGAGTATAGACTCATAGGAGTTCTATCGAATCATATTACCTGATTATGATTAATCATTAAACGAGTACATAGCAGTTTAAAGTTTAGTAAAACTAAACAAAAACGGGCTTATAAATAATAATAAATAAATCGTATTTTTTCTTTATGTCTAAAAATAGGCATAATTAATTCATTTTGCATTTTTCACTTGTATTGTTAACAGTAATATAAAAAAATTAAGGCAAAATAAGGTAAAACAAAAAATTGCTCAATTATTTTGTTTTATGAAATTATATTAATTTATTTTAAAATTTCTTAAAATTATTACTTGATATAGTTAACTTCATTTAGAGGCAGTCAGGTAAAAAACCTTTAGTCTAAGATACGATATATGAATATTTCATTTATGTATATATACATATAATTATACCCTCATCTGTTATTTTTTATTGATCAAAATTATAATTATGCTGGATATCAGGACAAGACTAAATAAAGATAATAATAATAATAAGCTTGCCTAGCTAAATCACGGGCCTACTATACAATTCAATAATGTTAGAATAATAATAATAAATAATCTTTTTTTATGTTTCCCTTATTTGTTATTTATAAAAATTGAGCATTGATCAAGAGAACACGACAAGAGGAATTGAAATTATTACAATATGGGTTGGCTACTTTTCCTTTAGTTTAGTATAACTTTAAACTTGCGAAGTATAAACAGGTATAGCGTACTTATACCCTCATCTGTTATTTAATTGATTTTTTTAATGATATGAAATCTTATTATATTCTCTGTGCAACATTATTATGTGGCCTTTTGAAAAATGTCGTTTAAGCTGAGGTAATCAAATAAAATCAAACAATTACAGGATAGATTCTGATTGTTGGTAAATGTACAGAGCAGATTATATGTATTTTCAGTGTTGTAGAGCATCCTAAAACACAAAAAAATAACTGCCTTTAAAAAAATACAACAGAAGTTTTATGTTGTATTGCTTGGTTTAAAACAAAATAACAATAAATGACTTCGAAATAACAATGAATAATTAATACTGTGTAATCTTTATTTATCTGTTAATATTATTTATTTGTGTGAAAAATGTAAAAAGAGGTGGAACAGCTGTCAAATTAGTATATAAATGAAGTAGGCTGCGAACGTCTCTCTTTTATAACCTCAAAAATGCGCGAGAAGTATCACTGGCTGATGGCGAAGTGAGCTAATTTTAATCGTTATTAAGTGCTAAAGTGAACGGATCGCCATCATGCCGTCGAAGAAGAGAAAATACAATGCAAGGTTTCCCGCTGTAAGTTGAAATTTGGTGACAGACGCTCACAATAACATCGTAACTAGTGTTGTTTTCGTCAATAATTCTGTGATATTGGTGATATGATGATATTGTCTGCTTGTAGGGAAGAATCAAGAAGATCATGCAGACGGACGAGGAAGTGGGAAAAGTGGCGCAGGCTGTACCAATCATAATTTATATCCTTTTTAATTGACAGTCCAATTAAGCTCAATCAATCGTTAGCGAGTATAGACGTTGGTGTTGGGATGCATTTGAGACGCTATTTGCAGCCAGGAAAGGGTCCTATGGTTATCTCTTGTGATTTCATCCTACATTATTCATATGGGTACGCGCAGATTGATAACTGCGTCATGAATATCGTATATGTTTGTCTTTGTTTTTTGTTTGGTGGCTTTGTTTTTATTACATTATTCATGTATATATTGATTTACCCTATACACGGGATGTTTAAATTATTATGTTCTTTCGTAATAGTTTAGGGTTTTAACAGACAATATAACTTGTCTATTGATAATATAATACAGATTCTTCTTTGTATAAATAAGGAGAAATTATATATGAAAAAGTTACATTTTTATCAAATGTCTTTGAGTTTTTTTGAGGTAGGGCACTATATCTAAATTGAATAGTTCACCAAAACCATTTGTGTAATAAAATACCTTCCGAGTAATACATAATTATGAAGAACTAAGAAATTTACAACTTAGGTGTATTATTATAGAGATGGTGTTTAATACATATACTATATACACTCACATATCTCATCCATCCTATGATAATATGATATTGTTGGTTTTAAATGTGGTGAGAAACATAATAATCTTTGTCCTTTTCAGTAAAAATAATGGTGTATAAACACATACATATTTCATATTTTCGTCCAATTCATTGCAAGATAATCTGGAATTTAAATTGCAAATGTTCGTTGGAGTTCATATTTCTCTATAAATAACTAACAGTGTGGTTTATCTTTTTGTCTGAAAAGTTATACACTGTAACACACATACAAGTTATACATACGTAACTCTATGAGTCATTCCTATTTTGTTTTAATTATAGCAATCACTCTCGCAACTTGCTAATCTTAATATATATAAATTACGTGACACGATGTTTGTCCACGATGGACTCCTAAACTATTCAACCAATTTTAATCAAATTTGGCACACCAAGTCCAATTTGATCCAACTTGAAAGATAGGATAGCTTAATTTATAGTGGCAATATTATTTTATTGCAAATTATTTGTATAATATCTTACAAAGGATTAGTTCCATAAGATTCGAACAGATGGTATAGTATGCAAACTTACTTTTATAATTCTCTTCACATACAAATGAAATTGATGTTATAACTTAGTGAAGTTTGGTATATTTTTTTATGGGGTTGATCACTGTCATCAATGATTGGGACAAGTGAAATCAATTGACTATTAGTAGTTCAATATGTCTTACATTTGATTGTATTGATTGATATTTGTTTTCTACCAAATCAAATTAAATTTTGATTCTAGAGTTGTGTAGTATTAAAAAATAGGTAGGTGTTACGAAATAAGCTACTGTCATCATCCTTTATAAATTTGCGTAGTGTTTTTGTCATCGAACTTTAAATAGCGTGTTACTCAACGCTACTGCAAATTAAATATTTTCGTTGGTATCTATTTTTAATGCATTCTTTGAACCCTCTGTAAATGATAATGTTTGGGAAATGACGCAATCGTATAACCAAAAATAAGAGTGAAGCTCACGCATTCTATAAATTTTAGAGCTACCTAGAGCTAGAGGAATCTACTACTGTGCGTAGTTATGAAAAACAATATACCTATTTACTTAAAGCGGTGGCGACGCGATTCGTAGCAACTAATTTCGACATTATATCAATAGAACCAAAGTCTATAATAATTTCCGACTGTAAAAAGTGTGCTACACTGAGTCGTCGGTTATGTGCCTCCCCTTTAGTACAAGGCAATTACAATGTAACTTAATACTACTTTTCTGTTAAAACATTGCTAATTTTAATTAAGGTCATGTAAATAGTCGTCAAACGAAAACACTCGCCTTTTAGATATCAGCACATCGGTATCTGAGCATCCGCTTTTTACAACATATAATATTACTATTATTCTATAATGCTAAAGTAGCGTATAAAAAAGTTAGATATGAAATGAAATCCAAATCTTGAATTTTGGACTAACTTAGTAGTATCTGATCCAAATCCAACCAAATTCAATATCATTAGATATTCAAAGGTGCAAATGAGGCTGAGAAGTAGTAAAATAAGTAGGTACACTAATTAACTTTGAAATCTATAGATTTCACATAGAATATGTAACAAATAAATTACGTTCGTCATTTGTTTCCAAAGTTTCGACAGCTCTACCCATGTAGGGAATGAAATAGTAAAGGGGCGGTTTTCATGTTGGGTTAGTCCGATAGTTATGTATTGTAGTTAACTGGGACAGTCGGACAGTCTCACTTAACATGTTTGTGCTTGTTAAACACCTGTGCAACCCAAAGAACGGTGCCACAGTCTAACAAACTCAGTAAAATAATGAACAAAAGGAGAGGCTTAATATACCAGGGTACCATGGCTACATCGGCGGCTATAGGCGAAGGTAGCCAGATATTTCATAAAGAAATGTATTGCGAGACTTTGCCGTTAACTGAGTGGTGTATTGGTGACGTAAACTTCAATACAAATTAATTGGCCTTATCGAGGCTCCAGACGATAAAATTCATTTAATCATCTGGGTAGGTCGTTGATATTGCTTTTCATTTTTTTATTTTACCATGATTTCGAATCGTGCTATAAAATCAAAAAGAAAAACGACAAAGGCGAAAAAATCCCTTAAATTTTTTATAATATTAAGCAACGGTTCCAATAAATTTACAGAATGCATTTTAACTCATTGCATGGGAGAGCATTATTCTGCATAGAGGGCCGTATTAGAGCAGCCAAGAAAACAAACCCCAATATCATGCTGGCAGACCAGGATGTTGTAATACCGACATCAGCCGGCCCGTTTGGGTCGAGCATAAGTATAATATCAATATTATTGTTAAATCATTAATATTGTTACTAGTATAATTATTTTTACGCGAAGCCTGTCTGACTAGCTGTCACCGTTTTACTTGAGTCAGCCGCCAATCATTCGACGTGTTCGGGTTGCGGGTTTGAGTGCCAGTACGTTCATACTTTTTATTACTTCTTTATCGCTGGTAACACATCGATGATGGCCTTTGGTATTGCTGATGTCTATTCGAATTCAAATTCAGAATCATTTATTCATGTTGGTATTATTTCAATATACTTATGCACGTCATTTTTTTTATTCCACTACCGTATTGAAAGGTGCTTTTACATCGAGAAGAATCGACGAAAGATACGCGACGTTGACCACTTATCGATGGTAAGATGTGATATAGCTCGTCTGCTCGTATTGACGGTTACATAAAAAATAAAAAATCTCCGCAGAATTGGACGCTCTATTGTTTGTAGATGTCTTTATTATTGATATATATTTAGACTGTACTTTTACTTAACGCTTAATGTTATAGGGATAAATCACGTGTTAACTTGGATATTTTAAGAACACTGACGTCATACGTACGTCATCGACA
>DWJN01003351.1:0-13746 GCA_018248895.1 Carystus phorcus | reverse complement strand
AGACAGACAGACAGACAATAAATCCAAAAAAAATATTTTTGGGTTCTATCTCGTATATAGAGTGACCCCTAGTTGAATTTTTTTTTTTAATTTCAATGTACAGAATTCATGCTTCTACAGTCTTATTATAGTATAGATACATATGTTAATTTAATTTACTGGTCTTGTTATGAATTAATCAAGTGTTAATTAGGTAATTTTACAAATGATTCCCTTGTAAGATCATACTGATGAAGGTTGTAATTACCTAAAATAAATAACAAATTTTAGTCGTATACAACTACAATACTGATTCCAATTTCATGTCGCCAGATTAAGGTGTTCATGTTAGCCTGCTTGGTGGCTTTGTAGAAGTATTATCAATCAATATTATTATGCAGTCATTAATATTAGACTGTCCTTGAAGCCTCCCTGGCTAGCTACCACGTGTTCCCTTGAGTTAGCCGCCGAGCAACTTGTCATGTTCCGACTTTGAGCTTGGAAGCTAGACTATCTTTTTTTTCTATCTTGGCCAACAAGGCATCGGTGATGTGTTCCTGATGTCTATGGATGATGACCACTTACCATTACATGGTGTGGCTGCTAGTGTGTCAGCCGTTTGTCTCGCCGAACTTTCGGTAGAAAATTGTTTTTTTGATTAGCTCACAGAGTTGGAGTGCTATTAGGTATAAATAATTATTTATTAGTATTTCCGCTCTCTTTTAGTTTAGCAACGCGTTGGTGATGCCTGATGTTGTTCGTCGACTAAACGCATAGCATATGATGGCGCTTTTGGTCGTTTGTCGATTATAAAATAATCTAATTTACAAACGTCTGTATTTTATATATAGGGTACGATGTTTACATAGTTGTTGCTGTAAATAGATCTACTAAATTAATATTTAAGTATTTTTATAAGAATGGTAGTAAAAAAGGAAGTATAGGTTATGTTGGTACGTAAAATGAAACTAGATCACTCTTTTATTACCTTTAATAATAATCATCCATTTATTTATATTAAAAGTGAATATTATTATGTTGTAAAGTAGGCGAATAGAAATTACTATTTACATAGTAAAAGTGTTATTATTCAAAACATGGTTTCAGTTAAAACGGCTTATTATAAGTAACTTTATGACAGCGAACATTCATTGTAATTAAAAATAAGTTATCATTTAAATGTTGTCAGTCAACATTTTGTTTTAAAATTACATATAATATTATTAGTAATACTTCAACATAACATTTAGGGACCTGTTTTTCTGGAATTTTAATGCACTTGTATAGGTAATAAGTAGGTATTAAGGAATTATGAAGGTACCTTCCGCCAATCCGTGAAAAATATTACAGTTAGTTATAAATAATAGGTCCAAGAAATTACAGTCCCAAATCAATAATATTCAGGTATACATACATAACAATGTTTTGAAGTATGAAATAATTAACATGAAATTAGGTTTCTATTATACATATGTATTCCCTTCACTTATTATGAGATTGATAGTATTACAAATAATGAAATCCTGTATGTACGTTTCAGTTCGCTGCCAACTAGTTCATACATTACAAGCACTTACATGTAACCAAAAGGATTAAATTTTAAGACTAAGGTTTTACTAATTTTAATCTTTGGATGTGACGATTGCTGAAATATTTCAGCGCTGTCATGTTATTTTTAGTAAAGTATTACTTATAGTTGATTCGTTAATTTCTAACGTTTCACAAATTATATTAAACAGCTCTAAGGATGGTTATAGATTTGTGCCATTTATCAGCAAAGATATTAGTGAGGTAACTATTTTGTTTTGTTTGGTGTGAATATTACTAAACCCAATTGTGACAACGCTGTTTATGTGAATTACACCCATACACGTGCAAATCTAAATCTTTTTGTGCTAACTGTTGACGTAACAAAAATGCATTTAACTATCAGATTTTTTAAAAAGACAAAACAATTAAAGCTTACTTACAGAACTAAAAATAACTTAAGATACTTATTTGAATTAACTTATATTCTTTTACGTAATACACGGCAAGTACCATAAGTTTAAAATATGTTCTGTTGTAAGTAAATTATTTTTAAAATGATAGATATAAATGCATTTTACATTTTCCCACAAATCATTCGTTAAAATATTTTGTCAGCAACATTCAAATACCAAGATATTTTCTTTAATGATCAATTAACGCAATAGTGTGTATCATATCGAATCTGGTTTGTATACTTTATTTTTAGACAGTTTTGTTGGAATTAAATACTTTTTTTTTAATATTGTTCTAAGGTTTATATAATGTAAGAATCGTAGAAAGAGGGTTTTGAGTGTTGCAAACAATGGGTATGTGCATAGAAAAACCACTAAGTACTTATATTAGGAAAATACATGGTTTATTTAACAGTATTTTCATATTTTCATAAACTTGGTTATAAGGATTTTGGAGTTAGGGAAAAATATTCATATTCATAAAGTTAAAACGATTTATAACTTGTTTCTGGTATGAGATAATCATGTGATTAACTTAGGTAGTTATCTATTTGTTTTATGTTCTTATACATAATTCAATGACAATAATATATAAAAATAACCCTTAAGCTAATTTTAAATGATTATAGTTTTAATCGGAAACAAATGAACTACAACACAACACAGGATAATGTACTTTATTCAGTACATAGGTAGGTAGAAACTTGGATGACTCTAATATAGGTATGATTTCCAGTAATATGGTTTTAATTTTTTAATCAATTAGAATTATGCTATATGCTAAGAAGGTTCTTAATATTAAGAGAATCAAATGCTTATGAGTACGCTTATTCTAAAGACAAAAATAGATGTGTGAGTTGAACTCGTGTTTTTCGATTTACGAATGTTATAGACCTAGGTATTCATACCCGGTTCGATACCATTTGTATCACTTGTTATGCTTTCCATATTAGTGTATAATGCTTTGATCGTTCATCGTGTACTTAGTAATGTATTTACGTTTTGATCAAGCTTTTTTGTATTATATCCGCTTCGTAAGTATAATATCAGAGAAAAGTAGATGTAAAACATTGTGATTGGAATCAGGTGCTGACTCGCGAGTATTTCACATATTATAGGTACGTACATCAACTGAGACCAATACTTAACCTAAGTGAAATGCACAGCCCGCAACGATTTCCCTACTATCTAGTTCATCAAACCTCATCTTAATGCCTACAAACTTTGTCCGAGGACTCAAATTGACTTGCATTTCAATCTTTACGTAGTTCTACTTCGTACATGTTTCCAAACATTCTAAACTTCACAATATCTGCTAAGATATTAATCTGGTTAAAACTACTAAGAAGCTGTTCAGATACAGGTAGGAAATTTAAAATACTTTTATTTGCTTTGAAAGTTATTTGATTATTTTCAACTTTCATTAGGTACTTATAGCTTCTTAGTA
Organism: Carystus phorcus; assembly: GCA_018248895.1. Taxonomy (NCBI): domain Eukaryota; kingdom Metazoa; phylum Arthropoda; class Insecta; order Lepidoptera; family Hesperiidae; genus Carystus; species Carystus phorcus. Next base: position 10,338 of record DWJN01003351.1, on the reverse strand, counting down.
GGTGTTGAAATCCATGATACCTTTTCGTATGCCAAGGACTTGGACTAGAGATAGTTTAAAGTTTATTGAAATTTCAGTTTAAGATAAATTCTTTTTTTTCTTTCATATCTGCTACTTGGAAGAAATATCAGTAAAGCACATCATTTGGTTTACGGCAAGTAGTGATTTATTTTATGACTTCCATCAAATCTTAATTCTACATATTTTTTTATAATAGTTAAGCAATAGGAATAATGATGTACATACTTAATTTGCGTGGACAGAAAATCCAATACTTAAATTTTATGGTTTCTTTGAAAAAAGTAATGTTATTATTGCATTACTTTTTAATTATTTGACGATTCTATCACATTCAAAGCATCATGTTACACTTGCAAACAAAAAGATCTCTTTAACGTCGTATTCGACTTATTCGAATCAGAGTTGGTTCGTTTTCTATTTCCATTATCATTAAGTAAAGTCATGTATTTTATCACTAGACCAATCCTTCATATACTCATAAGGTATACTTTGTAGTAAAAATTCCAAGCATTAAAAATTTACATCGGGCTGGCGGGATATTAGGTACTGTACATTTAAAATTATTCGCGAAATAGACCTCTACAAGTATTTATACTTATGTAAAATTTTTGAATTTGCTTTCATTGTGGCAACTCACAATATTGTATGTAGGTAGCTAAATGTTGCTAATATTTTCGTGTATTTAATCAAGTGCCCTTAATGCAGCCATACTCATCAAGGGGGTGACACCAGACCCACAAAATTACATAATGCGACCGGGGAAATTAAGAAAATCTATCAATTGACTGAAAAGTTTTCAAATGTTGTTGTTTTAATAAAAAGCATGGTCTGGGTAGTATTATACAAATCTGGAGAGGGGATAAAAGATTTAGACGAGAATTGTAATTTTACAGTGGTTCAGACTGGAATTAAAAAATAAGAAATGGCTTTGGAACGGTTTGGGGGAATAGTACGGAATAAACAAATTCCAACAATCAAATTATAATTAGTATAAAACCTACAATAGTATAATATGTTTCTTTAATTATAAATCGAGTACAATTTGTAACTCATTTCAATTATTAATTATAATTATCGGACCAGAAGAATGAATGAGTATGGTTACCCTAACGCATAACTTATACTCGTACTTACATTGAATACACGACCATGAAATTTTGTATTATTGTTTCATATAAATAACTGCATGTACCTTTTTGTATATTATTTGGCTTTTGTGTTTTAATAATCACCAGTGTTAATTAGATAAGGTTATACATATATTTTCAAAAATTATACATATATTTTTCTACCAAACATAATTAAGACGTAACGTTATACTTAATAACTTCTTATTTCATATTACAATTAATCCGTTGAAAATATTGTTTTTTGACTTTCCATAATTTTGTTAAAAAAGCTTATAACCCGAATTATGGCCATGCCACATAGCACACCATTGAGTGACAATACATTATTCAATTTAATTCGTAACTGTGGGGCAGTAAAAACCCAAAACGTGTACTTGTCAAAATGTTTATATTGTCCCAAAATGCAAATATGACGATAATGGGGCCTAATCCTTAAAAACCTAATTTATCAACAACAATTTATAACAGTTATGTAATAACATTTTGTTCAAAAATGTTCAATACTGATTACGAAATATACTTGACACTGTGGTGGTATAATCGCTAAATTACCCAATTAATAAGTACAATATGTGTTTATACTAACATATACTACTAGATAACATTTAAGAAAGGGTGATTCAACCTACAAATGTTTAACTATTGTATTATTAAATGTCTATAACATACTAAATGTTCGTAAAAGATCAGATTAATGGTTAGGTTAGATACACATAGTTGAAAATTTGAGTTCTACAGATAGAAACATTCTATCACAAAAACACTAACTGCACGGCACTTTTATAACTTTAGATTTTTCTCTGATTTACGTTAAACAAATATTTAGATATTACTTTTTATCAATAATCATTTAATCAGACATGACTAGTAACACATTGATATCATTTATGCATTGTCTTTTTCTTTTATATCTCATTGCAATTGTAACTGTGCGTACTCTGTGTTTTTGTAATAGATTACGTGATACGTAAATTTTTACAAGATTTCCCTGGCTACATTTTTCATACAAAATTTCAACAGTTATTCTCTCGCTCGAATTCCGTTTGTCTGGGTAAGGTTTAGTAATATTGATCAAATCACCACTTGAAGTCACCAATATCAACTTTCCATCTCCCCAACTTTAATACTGAATTATTAATATAGTTAAAAGGAGGCTGACCCAAGACATACAGAAAAACAGTCGTGATGCTCCATCACATTTACTTATAGAGCTGTGACAATTTGCCAACACGAAACAGACAACGAGACATATACAGAGATTAAACATATTGTTATGCACATTTTAGTGACAATTAATTATATATTATATTTAAAATAACACTTAATTATAACTACAATCATAATTTCGTGTTAAACCTACGTTTATACGTCTCAAAGCAATGTTCTCATACAAATTAATGTCAATTACGAATACAAGAAACGCAAAATAAACTCCATTTGCAGCCTTTGTTCATCGCATTGAGTAGTGACTTTCTATTAGGGCGATAAAATTCTTCATAAAAAGTTTGTCCGCAGGAAATAAATGCATTTCGTAGGGCGTTGTGTATAGAAAGTAGGTGTCCTTTGAATTGATATGGGCTATGGGGGCGGCTCCCACAAATATGTCGCTCCGGCGGCTGGCACAATGCCCATTGCGATCCGCAACTATTTACGGTAACCACGCCGTCGCAGCAGATCAATACTAAAGAACACTTTGAATTCATATTCACTAACTCTTCTGAGATGTATTGATGCTATCGTAACGTTATATCATAGCTCTCAAGGCTTAGGCAATGTAATGATATAAAAAACTTCGAAACACCTATCAACTTATCTGACTATTCGTCTTGTAAGTCAATCATATTTTAGACTTTGACTATCGCTAAAACATTGTTTAGATTATAAATTGAAAATCGATGTATTTTATTACATTATTAAAGAAAACTTTTACTTTTCTTTTTCTTCTTCTTGTACTTTATGATATCTATCATTTGTCATAGTTTCGTACGCCCCAATTATTAAACTGAAACAATTAACGAAGTCAACCTAATAATGCTGATGTTAAAGTTAACAATCCCATTTTAATATATTTACTAATTATTCTTTTATTATAATTTAAAAGTAACGAAAACTAACAAGTAACCTCAATCTCCCGGGGTTCATATTGGCAAATGTTTAACTTCCAAACCAAACAAACACCCGCCTCGTGATTTCTACGTATTAATAACATTACCAGAAAACAATATACTAAAAGCAGAAGCGACATGGTAACATTATAGCGAAACAATAAGCGGTGGTGTAGTTGTTAACACGCGGCGGTGTTCTGCCTGGAGCTCGTTAAGTAAATGAGAAGTCCGGCGAGAGAATAACAGTCGATTAATCGCCACCAAGTGAGAGGGCCTGAACAATGCGCGGGTCAGCCTTGCTCCCTTCACGGAACTCCTCCAAAGTAAGGCGATCGTCGTGATTCTTGTCCATTTGGTCGAATATCTTGTCCACGCGTTTTTGCGGTGTATTCTCGTCTTCTGGCTGTGGTGTTTGGCCCTGAAATCAAAATTTTAGTACATTACGTCCAATGTGCCTTCAATGCTGTATTGTGATGATTTGGATATTATTAATTATTATTAATACATAGGGGCTGCCCGATTGTAAGTGTATAACCTTAGTAACAGCAGTTTCCTTGTGGATTAGGGATGTCAACCATAACACAAAGTATGATATCATTGTATAATCCTATAATGAAAAAAGTTTATGTAGCTATTATGACTATTTAGTTTTTATAATATCTACAGCATTTTACTTTGAAAATACTTTTCCTTAGTTAATAAACTTCGAGTTGTACTTCACTAAGCATCATTAAGTGGAACTGAATGTGTGTGTGTCTAGTATTCTAGTAATGTATTTGACTTACACACACAATATTTAATTAATTAATAGGGACGAAATGTACAGGGTGTTCACTTAGTGAGGGTAACCGAATGGATTATCGAAAACTTCTGCGAACGGTTTAGTGTGGAAAATTTTATTTAGCTCTGACCTTTTGTTCAAAATATCATGACATGATACATTAAACGGTATTTTTGATGGAAACAAAGCTAATACTTACAACCATTTGGTAGATCGCGTCAACTATGTTGTACATTTCGTCACGAGTTATATAACCATCGTTGTCCACATCGTACAGACGAAATGCCCCTGCAGAAATATTATATTTTAGAATAGGATTATCCATTGCGAAGTTGATATTTATTTAATACTGGGGTGAGGGAATTTACTTTATTAGTAGCGATCAGGATAAAATGTATATTAAAATGATCTCTGGCACGTGAATTATACTAAATGTATATCAAAACGTTAACAATTGAAATGCGAACAATAGCAAGGAAAACATTTAATTTTATTCATACTCAAATACGCAAAATATACAAGCATTTGAGGTTTGATTAAACATTGTACCCAGTAATTTTTTTTTATCAAATGTACAACTTATACAAAACAAAATTATTTTGTTCACGTACAATGCAACTTTTCATCCAAATTACCACGTGACGTCACCGACAGGGCTCGTATAAACTCTTCAAACTCAATGGACCCGTCCTGAAATTTTAAATAGAAAATTTAATTTGTGGCTATATCTACAGTTTTACAAATCATAAATATTAAATATTTCAGTCGAACATAACGTACAGTGGCGTAATAATACCGTTTCAGGTCCATGGCACATTTAATGGACGAAGCCTTTCCTCCGTCAATACAAAGAAATTCAACAGATGACACGGTACATATTTTTATTTTATTACTATATACATGTAATAAAACTGTAATTGATCGCTGTATCTACATGACAAATATATTTAAAAATTCATAATGGGGGCCTTCATGTAAGAAGAGAACCCAAAACAATGTTTTTTCATTTGTATATTTGTCTGTACATCTGTATATTTGTGCACGCGTGTCACAGAAACGACTTATCCAATTTGAATTATATAGTGATGGGCTTTAGTTAAAACTTTGTGCTTTTTTTAGTTAAAGAAGTTATGTCAATTTATGTCAATCACTCATTGGCTTTAGAAGAAACGAATTTGGCCGGGATACCTAGTTTTGTTATAAAATCATCACGTGAAGTATGTATGTACATACAAATGCTATTAAATGGTTAAAAGTGATGTCTATCTTTCTATGGCATATTTCCAATCACCATAATCTTCAATCCAAAGATATATATTTTTAATTCTAGATGTCCATTTTGTGAATAACCGACATGGTTTACAACGTGCCTTTTGATTGAAGCAACAGAGAATAGGGCAGCTGTGTACGTTATAATATTGTAATAATAAATGTCAGTATCCTCCTGTATTCATGGCCTTCTCTGAAGGGGCCCCTTTCGGCTGGGGGCCCGTGGCATTCTGCCGTCTTGCCACCCTATTGTTACGCCACTGAAAATGTAATACGGTTAAATTTATCATAAAATGACGACTTAGTTCACGTTTCATTTCGATGAATTTTAAACTGCTTCCATAATCACTCAGTAATGAATCGCCAGCCGAACTGGTTCCATTAAAACTGAGCTTTGACTGTGGAATCTTTATTACTAGGCTATGATTTTTTTTCCGAATAATTTATTCATGAATCAGTAAAACATTTGTATTCTTTCGTATTGAGAATCTATCTTAATCATAGAACTAATTTGGAACGTGAGAGTTTGATTTTTTTTATCATAGTTTTAAAAAACTATCAGTAATTAATTTTTGTAAAATGTAATCCATGGATAATTTTTTATTTTTTACTAACTAAAAGTTCTGACTCGCGCATAATGGACGACCAATGAAAAGTTCTTTAACGTGAATAAAAGTTTGTTACTGGGCTAGTTAGTGTTTGAGTTGCAATGTTTAGAGTAAATAAAGTGCGGGTTATCTGCTTCTTACTGGAACGCTTACCATATACCGCAGTGACCAGTGTTAGGAGTTTTAGAAGCTCTTTTGCACATTTGCCGTCTCTTTAGGCAAACTTTATTAAGTGCATCACCCAAATTTAGTTCGTCATCAGTATTAATATTTATCAAATAGCTTTCTGTCCACGACAGGCTTTCAATGGATATTAGTGATTAATATTTGTCTTACTCACATTGTTTTCGTCGAACACACGAAACACGAGTGACGCGAATTTGCTCGGGTCACCTTGCGGGAAGAATTGTTTGTAGATCTTAATAAAGCCCTGGAAACCAAAAAGTTATTTGTAGTGATTGCAATTATATTGTTTTACAAAAACATGTGTAATGACATTACTGTTCAAAGCGTTTCTCTTTTCATTAATAAGCAGTAATTTGTTAACATAGTTCCAATTTATTTATCCACAACAGATTACGCTACAGTTTTCGCCATCATTATAATCATCACCATTTTAATTGCATATCAAAATGTTTCCATTGTGTTAAGTACTTGGGTTTGTTTTACAATTTTAGGGTTAATTTTACAGAAGCTCGACCCAGCAGAACTTATCTACAGTAGATTTTAAATACTAATAAATAAAAATATTTATAAGTATACCGAGGTGTGTGTTTTATCATATTTTCTTCAAATGGCAATAGCCAAATTTTACAGACGATTAGCTCAATTGTCGATAAGCCCAGCAAAATTTATTCTATAGTATATTTACTCTAATAAATAAAAATATAAGAATACCGAGGAGGCCATAACAAAAACAAAGGCGACATCTGTTAGCTGTTTACCCAAGCTAGATAACAGATGTTGACGGGTTGTGGCAATTGAGTAAATTACATCGACACCAGTTAGAATCTTTTTTTCGTTTTTTTTTATAAAATATTTAATTTCTAATAACAAACATATTAAGATTTACCAAGGTAAAAACTTTACATTATCCTATTATTATATCCCAGATTTTCAGATGTCATAGGATCGTATCGACAGTCTATGATGTCGCCAAAATGAGGCCTTATCATGTTACAACATCATTGGAATTGCAGGACGAACACATATATGTAATTAGAAAAAAAGATTATACGAATATAGTGCATTCCTTGAATTCTCCGTACAATCTATTTGACCATAAATTGTATTTGGTTTTTCAGGAATTACATACGTGTGAGTACAGTTTATTATTATGAATTTAGGTCGCATCTCATAAAGTTCAGCGTACAAGTCTCTATGTTATTTCATGGACACTGTATCATGCAAATAAGATAATAATTTTCAAGAGTACCTGTTCGGTGAGGAGGCCGTTCGGGCAATCCTTGAGAAATCCTTTGTGCCTAGAAAAACAACATAACAATCAGATCGGTGACCGGACAATAAATTGTTTTATCGAGAAAAAACGTTTGCTGCTATAAAACACACGTGAGAGTATTTGGGGCAACTTCTGTGAAATTTATTCCATTTTAGCTTGTGTGGCTCGTTTAAGTAATGTTATGTAACTCGGAATTGTGTTATTTGAAAACAACGTACGTATTTCTAGTTTAACAAACAACAGTACTTCGCGACTGAAATTCCAATAAGCTATGAGAAACCGAAGCTGAAGCCAATAGTTGGATCTTGCTTCATTTAAATCAAACGAACATACTTACGATTCACACAGATAGTTTAGGTATTTGTTTCCGTTATTCAATTGCGAGGCAATAAAGTTTATATTGCTTTTTAAAAAAAAAAAAATAAAAGGGAAGAACAGCCATCTCATGGTAACTGGTTACATCGATTCATTCGTCGTTATCATTAAATCATTACTTATGCGTTGCCGGCCAATAAGAGAGAAGAAATAATTAAATTCTGTCGTTTATTATTACCCTGGTCTGCTTGCCTACTGTAAGTTTTTTAGACCGCCCAAACAAAGTTATGTTCGTCACTAAAGTTTGATGTCAGAAGTATCGGACTTTGCTAAACATGCTCGCAATGCCACAATTTTATACGGCTGTACACAAATCCAACAACGAAAACATGAATTTAAGAACCTCGTAGTAACAATGAATAACTTCGATCTAGAATAATCTTTTGATATTATCAGTTGTAAGTACTTTGCTATCCTTATGTAAACGTCAAGTTCATAATTATTATGTCTAATATATACAAATCATTAAAAGTAACTTACCACAGGCGTATTTCCTTCTCAGTAACTGTAACAAAAGAAAAAGAGTCAGAAATATATGTATTTAAATGTTTGCACACCTTTACACTAGGATTACTTCTCGCGCGAGGCATGAACAACACTAATAAAACTTCACTTTCACCCACAATGGAAAATAAATATTTATCTATCACACAAATGTCACTCTCGAACAGGAATAGAACCTGGGACACCTAAAAATTAGGCTACGGGGTCAACAACAGAATGAAACACAATATTAAATAAGAATCACAAAATAAAATTATATAATTGTAAAACATAATACCATGCAACGTGAAAATGATATTTGTAACCTTAATTTTTGTATTTAATAAATTAATCTGTAACTTTAAAATGGAATATGATTTTATTCCAATTCCTATTTTCGGTATTCAATTAAAATGTTAACTTTAATCTTGCCAACCTTGGCACGGGCTTGGCACCGAAATATCATCTGCAGCATTGTTGGCGCCTTAGTATAAGTATAAAAATACCATTTAATTTGTTCTTCATTTCAAATTTGTACAATAGGTACTAGAACCGATGCTCATACTACTTATATGGGTAAATCACTTCATATCTAACCACTCCCTTCCATCTACGTTCCAGTGCACTTTCGATAAACTGCAATCAGTCTGCAATTTAATACGTAACAATGATATACATATGTATCATCGAAAAACGTACGATACGGCGATCCATTCCGTAGATTATCACGAGACATCTAACGTCACTTATACCTTATATTAACAAAAACGAGATGAATGCAAATAGTAGAAATAAGTACAATTTTGTTTACATCAAATCCCATTATATAAATCGACATCATAACCCTGCTTTGCCGTAAACAGGTATCAAACAAATTGGATATGACTCGTCTAATAAAGATATTTAATTCGATACCCTTTTTGAAATTTCCCGCAGTTTAAGAGGAATCTTTGTCCTATTAAGCGATTAATGACCTACTACGAGGTACCGGGGCATGTTAAACCGTCGATGCAGGTTGTTATCGTAGATAGCCGTCGTCAAGTCACGTCGGAGGCCTTCGAGGGGCATAAAACTTCCGACACTTGAGTTAGCCATTACCCCTCCACCAATAAATATTAGAGCAGCGTGGTGGAGCATGCTTTAAGCCTCATTGGTGATGAGGAGAGAACCATGCCCTGTAGTGGGCCATTGGTTGAAGGCATTGTCATGTTAAAATTTGTCATATATAATGTAAATTTTTGTTAATTAAAAAACACCGACTCCTAAACGTTTTTTAATTATTTTTCCGCATTACAGAATTTGATTATAAAAGATACTGTGAAGCCATTATATTCAAAAAGGTTTCCTAAAAAGTCCATTATGCACGTAGGTACCTATATATAACATGCCCTATCCTGTGTACTCCAGGTATAATTAATGGAACAGGTGACCCAAACGCGTGAAAACGTGATATCCTGCATTGCGGAAACCATTGCAAAACACATTTGCCCCAACGGTTTATCGGTTTAATATATGTGTCCGCTTCACTGAATCCTCTGCGCACCGAGTATATTTATTTTAGGTTTTGGGTACTGTTAAATTTTCCAACATTAAAATTTCTTGTTCTACGTCGTTTCCTGATGACTGAGGGTCGTGGTTAAGATAGCTCCTTCCCTAGCTAAGCTGCGTCAGACTGTTCTATCTTGCGATAGTCGTATGAACTCGTGGATGGTGATCTTACATATTTGTTTCTTGCGTGTACATTAAAATTATATGAGTTTGACATATAGCCGTAGGTAATAATTAATTGTACCAGATTAATGTTTACCGACATTGTGAGTAAGAAAACTTCTCATCCCGACTATAGTTAGATAGATGACGTTGAAGAGATAACTTACGTTTGATTGTCGAAACGTGTGTGAAATCAGCTTGGAACAAGAATTTATTTCATTCGCAAGAATTGATAAACAACGTTAAAAAAGGAAAACCATTTTTAAAATCTATAACAGTGTATGTATGTATGTCTATCTATCTATCTATCAGCCCTTTAAGGTCCACTGCTGGACATAGGCCTCCTTTAATTGGCGCCACTCCGACCGGTCCTGGGCCCTTTGAATTCAGCGGTTGC